>JBBPUH010000003.1:0-144948 GCA_038094555.1 Boletus aff. phaeocephalus
TCTCCGTTGAACAAATTCTCAATTTATTGGACATATACGTTATGTACACACACTTTATATTGGTTTAGTGCGTGATTTATACTTTCCGGCACAGCATAACGGAACATTTTCGGCGTTCTGGCGTGTAGTAGAGAAATACTACGACCATGATGTTACCTCCCTCACCTTACTCACGAATGCGCATGTCCGAAACTCACCACGAGTCTTGCCACGAGAGCAATCTAGGTAATTTCTGCTGAAATGCAGGACCTTCGTCAACGGAATCGGATCACTCGAAAGTTGCAGATGAGAGGAAGCGATTGAAATGGAAGACGTCCAGTGGGGAGAGCGTTACCAAACTTGAAGATATACATCGTTTCGTCTCCTACTCGGGCACTGTCTATGGTCACTTTGTTCACACCAAGTTCAATTCAGGTCAGAAAAGGTAGGAAGCAATGGTAAGGTGCGCGCGACGCTGTGCGCAATCAGTAGACTGCTTGATGCTTAGATAGAAGAATTGGGGGTGTAGAAGATCGTGTGCTGACGATTTATGCTGCAGAATGGAAACGACCAATGAAGTACTTCTGGAGCGTCCATGACTTCGTACGGGGGTTTCTCGGTGCACTATTAAGCATGTTTTCTCTTTTCTTGTTACCATCATACACTGATACTGCGGCAACGTGGCAGGGCACGAAGATCCCACACCGGGACATCAGCGAGAACAACATTGTTCTTGAGATTCGCCCTGAAGACAAGCGGGGCTATCTAATCGATCACGACAGGACATCCTCCAGAATGTTGATGGGCCTACACCGCAAGCTCAACCTGTCAAGTCTCGAACCGGACTTTCCACACATTTCATATAAAAGTCTTCCACTCTTCTTGAGTCTGATAGCAAGAAACCTACGCGCGCCCTCCAGATGGTATGTGCATCAATCGCTCATCGGCACCAACTCACCAGCATATCAGGGAACTTTTCCTTATATTTCCTACAACATTCTCTGGGGTGGCAGGCCTACACAATTTGACGACGTAGAGTCCTTCCTCTACGACCTTTTACTGTTCCTTTTCTTCATACGCAGGACTCCTGTCTGCTTCAGAGTTGCGCGAGGCAGACGAGGTCGGTTTTACCCAGCCTATTGAGTCTGGCCATCCATCCCATATGAGAAATTGGCCCAGCAGATACGCCGGTGTGGCCGGCGGAGAAACATTGATTATTGCCGATCAGAAGCGCTCTGCGATCTCCACTCCCACAACAAGGATCATTCAAAGCACTGAATCCATGGATTGCCCGAAGCATAATTGGCCAGAAGAGTTGCATGATCCGATCTGCGTTCTGATCAAGAGCTCTTCAAGAAAACCATTTCACAGGACAAGGGATTACGCACAGAAGTCCCGCATTCCGAATTCCTCAGTGTGCTAGACGAATGGTTGGACACGTATTCTCATCTAGAAGACGAGTTCTCGAACTGTCCTTTCAAGCAATCTGAAGGTATGTTGGGGGGACACGCTTTGCTTACTGAGCTTATTTTTTTTACAGAGCTGTAAGACGCACAGTAGCAGATTCCAAGATAGACACCCATAATGTACATGGCTCTTCTGACGTGCTATTTGTCGGCCAAATGTTGACATTAATGTATCACTCGGTAAACCATCAGTGCCTTGTATTGACGTACCCTTTATATTGTCTCATCCGCCCCGTTCAATCTTACCCCTCCCGCGACGTGTACTCATTCTCGACCGACAAGCAGACACGAAATGGCAGGTTTCCATTACATGTCGCCTTGCCGGGACAGACACAAGCGTGGGTTTTTTTTAGGCGATACTATCAACTGCGAAAGACGGACACTGACTTGGAGACCATCAATTCCCGCGACGATATTTGCCTTAGATGTGAATGAGACGTGCTAATGAACAACAGGGAAAAATGAAAGACAGCCAAGTTATCATCATCGTCTCGTCGGGTACCCTTTGAAGCGAGTGTCCGAGTCACTGCCAGCGCGGGGCATGTTACCCACATGTAGTAGGAATCGACGGGTTTGCTTGATGGATGAGCAGATCGTCAGGCTTCGACGCTAACACGCTGTCGTTGGCGAATATTGCTGCAAGGATATAAGATGGATCAAAAATTTGCTTGTTTGTTCTGGATCCGTGGCCCCTTGTTCAAACTTCCGTCGTGCAGGCTGCGCTTATGGGCGCCTGCTTACTGTGCTGACGCGTCTGCTTCCACTGAATTCTGGGACTTTCGGAGCGGGCTTGCGCGTTCATGGCCATCGAGGTATTTAAGTGACCTTGTTCACGACTGGCGGACTCGGAGCCGAGTTGATCACCTTACTCACAACTTGAACACCTTCCTGATCAAGCACGTTGCGATTGTCCTTGGCCCCGTGCTCGACGTTGTCAACATCTTAGCCCATCCAAGGCATCCCAGATCCCACCTACAGCAATAAAGCATCATTCGACCATTCTCACAGTCAGGCCACGATGCGGATCACGGTCGTCACTGACATGGGCGAGAGCTTCACTGTGGAGATAGACTCGAATATGGAGTTACAGGATGTCCAGGCACTTCTCGAAGTCGAGGTGAGCTACTGTCCGTATCTCGTGATGCCTCTCACACATCGATGTTATCTCGGAATACAGTCTGGGATTCCTGCGTCTGAACAAGTCTTGCAAGCTGATGGACGAGAGCTCACACAGCCATCGGCGACAATGAGAGGACTCGGTGTGTCTGAAAATGCAATGCTTTCACTCAGGCGAAGAGCCGCTGTGGCCCATTCCGGAAGGGGGTGCGTGTTTCTACGTTGTTCACACACGCCGGTGGTTCATACTGTCTCTCTGCGATCGATTCCGCGTTATCCGTTTTTGTAGAGCGCCACAAGACGCAGAGATGATGCGGTTACAAATACTGGGTAATCCGGAGCTGTTAAGCCAACTCCGACAAGTGCGTCCACCTCAATCCTTTCTTCCTCGACCTCGATCTGACGCGTCGCAAAGACCCAACCCGAGCTGGTGAATGCGGCAGAATCATCTCCACAGCAATTCGCCATGCTCTTGAGGCAGCTTCAAGAACGACAACAAGAAATAGAACTCACGCGACTGCGCGAGATAGAGGCGCTGAACGCTGACCCGTTTGACGTGGAAGCACAAAGGAAGATAGAAGAGGCCATAAGACAGCAAGCTATCATAGACAACTTGGAACATGCGCTCGAGTATAGCCCAGAGGCATTCGGGAGGGTGACTATGCTATAGTGAGTTAATTTCATGTCTCGGTGCGCGGGGGAATGGTGTAAGGGGTGCTAACATCAAAGGCATCGCTAGCGTTCCAGTTGAGGTCAACTCGCATCCTGTGAAGGCATTCGTGGACAGTGGTGCACAGAGCACGATAAGTGAGTTGACCATAGCTACCCATCACTCCTTTCCTGGGCTGACATCGTCCGTCATCAGTGAGTCCAGAATGCGCGGAAGCGTGTGGGTACGTTCATGGCTCATACTTTAATTCTTGGCTATGCACGCTCATCGACATGACATCCAAGGATCATGCGTCTTGTGGACAAACGCTTCTCCGGCATTGCCAGGGGTGTAGGCACCGCTAAAATTCTCGGAAGGGTACACAGTGCACAACTCAAACTAGCGGATTTGCACTTGCCATGTTCGTTCACCGTTATGGAGGTGAGTCCACTCTTCGACTATCATCGCCAGGTGATAATTATACGTCACACTACACATCAGGGACGGGACGTCGACCTTTTACTGGGACTGGACATGCTCAAAGCCCACCAAGCTTGCATAGATCTTCAAAAAGGTGTCCTCCGCATCCAGGGACGCGAGGTGTCATTTTTGGCCGAACACCAGCTCCCTGATAAGGCGCGAATTTTAGAAGCGGGGGTTGACGCAGACGGATCGCTTCCCTCGCCTCAGCCCGGCCCTACCTCCCTTGGCTCCTCGTCATCTCTCAGAGGAGGATCTTCCACATCGCAGAATCCTGGGTCAGGGTCGAGGTTCCCTGGAGGAGGGCACACCCTGGGAACTGCACCGACTGGGGCCACCAGTGGAAGATATCGCGAGCAAGATATTCAGATGCTCATTGGTCTTGGAACGTCTAGGGAGCAAGCCATTCAATTATTAGACGCCAGTGGAGGAAACGTAGATGTCGCTGCGAGCATGTTGTTCGGATGACAGGTGGTTACGAGTGGTGTCGACCTCGAAATGAATGAATACATCTGGAGTCAGCCAGCCAAGTTGGGAACTCAAGAAGGACAAGTGGGTGTACGGTATGGTGCATTCAACGGACTCACCGTATACAACTATAGGGATGAAGAAAGATTACTTCCCTTCGTGCCAGATAAGATATCGTCATCATACGCCGTAGCTCGTCCCGCGAGCCTTCATCTAGATGTGTTCTCGCTATTATTCCGAGATACGGATACATTCTCCCGTTCTGTTCTTGTATGTGTCTATCATTTCTGATCTTACAGATGTACAAATACATGTTCCCCGTGCGACATCAACTTGCACCGAGTGAGATCTAATTGTTCGTCGATATTACTGTAAGTCACACGAAAGACATAATGAAAACCATGTTCCCTGAGACCTACGGAGACCTTTGCTTCGTGTATGCTCCCACGAATAAAGATCTCGGGAACGTGTCAATGGACCTAAAGTAGCAGTTACTCCGGACCAGGAATCCCGGAATCGACATCAAACATGAAATTACATTTCTCGTCCTCGGTTTCACAAGAGTCGGCGTTTGCGAGACGGTTCATAAGGCCTGCCCTTCGACTTCCGGGCATGCCTTCTGGATCTACACCAGAAGCGCACACCTGAGAGCATATGCTGGTATCCGTGGGATCCATTCTTGCCTCGTATGCGGACTAAGAGGGGTACAAGCCCATGTTCATCTGCGCTCAGCCATCGACTTGGCTTCCGACCTGCAAGTATGCCTTCTCAGAAGTAAGCATGGGAGTGTGTGCCAGCATCCGTGGGATCCATATTTGCTTTGTATGCGGGCCAAGGGAGGTGCAAACCCATGTTCATCTGCGCTCGGCGTTTGGGAGACGATCCACAAGACCAGATTTCCGACACTTCGAGCACGTCTTCTCAGTTTACACAAGAAGCGCACACTCAGGGTGTGCGTGCCGGTATCCGTGGGACCCACCTTTACCTCGTATGCGGCCCAAGAGAGGTACAAGCCCACGACCATCCACACCTGACCGTCTTTCGAAGCCACTCTGATGCACAGCACCAATCTACAATGGTATACACATCACGAGATGCCGTATGAATAGATGACATTCATAGCTGGGTGGTTCACGAGGTCTGCTGTGTATACCAAGCACTACTCGTGTCAAAACCCGCTGGAGGTGTGGGATCCGACTGTGAATCAATTAAATCAAGTCAGCGTCTTCGATCGTCCCGTCCGAGAGATCCGACTATAAACTACAAATCTAACAGGGCGCCGTACCTTTTGGCCACGGACATGTCCGGTCAGGCGTCGGTCACGGTCCATCATCATTTCATCCCAGGCATCGATGTTGTAGCGAACGGGCTGACGTGTCGAGGCGTGTCTGAGAAGAAATATGGGCAGGCTTGATGGGAAAGACGTACCTTGCCTTGATTCTGGGCTCTTTTAGACGTGTTCAAGAGTGTACCCGCTGCGGCGAACATGGTGGTGAGTAAACCTGAGGACGAGAATCAGCAAGGTCTGAGTAACGAAAGGCATGCGGGGCAATACCGAACGGAATGAGTGCTTCCCATGGGACAGGCATATTGAGTACTGGTTCTACTCGTGTTGTGTCGGTGGTGAACGGACAGTATATTTGTTCTTGTTTGGGGGGAGAAACAAGTATATTCGAGTGTACTAACATAAGTACTTACAAGAGTGTGGACGGGACTCCAACCTACTTCTCTGCAGGCAACCTATCCATCTTGGCCCTGCCATCCTTGATCCACTCCTCCTTGACCAGCTTCTCCCGGTCGATATAGTATAACTTGTACACCAACTTGATCGTCCCCTCACTGACGCCCGCCACTTCACTAATTTGCCGTGCAGGCCTGTCCTGGTCCAACAACAAGCATGTAAAGTATATCGCGCCCCCGGCAATAGACACAGGACTCCTGCCATCTGCAATCCCGTGCTCTCGCGCAGCAACAATGATATCCGAACAGATCGACTGCGTGCTAACTGGCAAATTAAGATAATTGCAGTACCGCACGAGTAGCTTCTCAGGTCCAGTCGATGGGTTGCTGGCATTGTTGCCTTGTGCAGTTGCACCAGGCGAAAGATTAAATGCCTGTTCGAGCGCCTTGTAACACTGCCCGAGCGTCTTCTTCGACACCCGTGTTAAGTTGCAAATCTCTCTAAACGTTCTCGGAACTCGGGCCTGACGACACGCGATGAAGATGCATGCAGCGACGACTGCCTCGAGGGGTTTTCCACGGAGAAGCTTTTCTTCATCCGACCGTTTGTAGAGCTGCTTGGCGATATCGCTGATGGTTTTGGGCAACGAAAATTGGTCGCACCAGCTTCCAATGTCGCGGAATGCAGTGAGAAGGTTGCGTTCGGAACGAGAGTTTTGCGAGCGAGAGGCTGCACGCTGCAGCTCACGTGCGACACCTGACCCACCGTCGCGGAAACTGATGACGGTGTCAAGCTGTTCCATGCCCTCCATCAAAGGGTCTGATGCAGCACCAACACGAGAAGGGTCGTCTCCTTCGTCGTTGGCAAACGTCTACAGAATAGGAAGATGGGATGCAGCGTCGCAAAGAATAAAGGAAAGGACTAAAGATAAACTCACCCTCCACTCGCTCCTGGTGTCCACGACACGGTCGCCCAGCACGAGACCACATCCCCCACACACAAGATCCCCACTTGAAAACTCCTCAACGACGTTTGGATGAGGGTCTCTGCAATTCGGGCAGATGAGACGCACAGCCAAATCTGGGCCGTAAGCAGGTTGTGGAACTTTCTGCGCACTCGCAGCGAGAGGGAATGGTTGCGACAATGCCATGTTGGCAAAAGATGCGCAACGCAGGTCGTGTGAGGGGGTTTAGAGCGAGTGGAAGAACAACAGGGTGGATTTAACCGCCCAAATGTCAATGAATGTGAGTTCTGACCCAACTAGCTGTCAGAAGTATGACAGGAAGTTCTGTTTGCAGAAATGGGTTCACAGAAATTGCAGTCAACGAAGTGACTACACGACGTGGTGGTGGTTGGAAGTAGAGAGGGTCTTGCTGTCCGTCTTGTGGTCTGTGCTTTCAAATGGACCATGCTGACTAAACGACTATAGGCGCTTATTACGTAATAACTCGTGGATGTCATTTAATTGACTCGGACAGGAGACCCAGCCAGAGGACTGATTGTGTCCCATCCCTGATGGGATATTCTATGCCCACTGTTGGGTATGGTGTCCCAGCTGAAACCCTCGCTGTGCTCTGAAACTGTCATAAATGGATTGAAAACTGGATACAGGTATGGGGAAAGCCATCCTCTACACTCTTATCCTGAATTTCTCAGCCCTGCATATCGAGACTGCACAATTCTACGAGAATGAGGCTCTGGTTGGCGCTGGTGTCTGAAGTCTTGGCATTCCACGCGAACAGGTCTTCATTAGTGCGTGTTATCCATCACCACGTATGCCCGGGCGACACGATGCGCTTTGCGGAATTTAGGTTGGGTGAAAATGTTGTCCAAAATGCGAAGACGCCATCAAGAGTTGGCAAGACATAAAATATGAATGCTAAAACGTATACGAACGAAATATTGCCAAACTAAGTTCCGCAAAACGCGTCGTGTGCGAGAAAAAGTTTCAGGTTGAAACAAGGTTGACAGTTTTACGCGGTCAGTTACACCCGCGGTGCCAACAGCGGCGGATCGTGTCTTATTGCAAGTCCAAGGGGATCGCTGTGCAGGCCCACATGCCTCTGGTTCGTGGCAATGATGTTTCAGAGGAGAAAGGGATCAAGAGTGCGGTTGTGCAGAAAATCGCAGACCAAGTGCGACGATCGGAAGAGATCCTAGACGAGGGTTTCCGTTCTGGCACGGGAGAGGTTCTGATCCGTTAGAACCCCAAGGTGGACGTGTTAGCACTCGGTGGGTGAACGTTTGAACCCTGCTGAGGGGTGTATGTAAGTGAATAAGCGCTCCCGAGACGACCGCAAGTGAGTTGGCAGTGTGTTGGTGGCGTGGTAAGAGCTGTGATGAGTGTGATGAGACACGAGGGCGGGTCAGAGACACGGCTATTCATGTCCTCTTCCACAACAGCCTCGTAGTCAACGATGGTCCCCTCCTCCCTCTCTCCGTTTCTCGTCCTCGTATTCCTCTCCGTCGTACACCCATCCTGGTCGCAACCTGCCACCCTCGCATTCGACGATTGCTTCACCGGCAATGTGTCCAGGAAAATGTCTGTCGACGCCGTGTACTCCCAGGTCACGGACAGCGAAACCCTCAACTTCACTGTCGTCGGCGACACCCCCGCAGTCATCATCGACTCCAACACGAGTCTCGGTAGGTTCGCTCGTCGCTCGTCTCGCATGACTCACCCAAGCCGGTGTCCACCAGCCGCGACGCTCTTCCTCGATACTACCACACTCACAATCAGCACTTACAGTCATGACTTTTCTTTATGCGATCTCATCCGTCCACCCTCACCCCTCCCTACCCTCACACCACCAAACACAACCTACTGTCCCATACAAGTCGGCCAGTATGCGCTCTCCGTGTCCATGCCCTTCGATTCCAATAATGTCTTCACTACTATGAACACGCAGCTCCGCGCACTCGATACATATGAGCAGGAAATACTCTGTCTGACCGTCGCAACCACCTCGCTTCAGCCCGGTCCGCTCGACTCCCCGTATGGCACTGCACATGTCATATTTTGGGCTACCGTAGGTCTAGCAATTGCTTATTGGCTCATCGCTGGCATCGCACGAATCACTGCCGCCTGGGGCCGTGGTCTAAGTCGACCGGGTCCAGGCATTTGGCACCGTGTACAAAGCGCCGGCTTCGTTCTTGCCAGTGCCATTAGTGGTGAACGTCTAGCGGCGTCTCCTGCCCTCATGAGATTCTGTATGTCCCCCGATTCAACTGTCATGTTTTCTCTCATGTTTCCAAGGTTCTCCCTCGTTGCGCGATATCATGATGCATACCCAGTGGTGTGCCGCGCTGTCCATGGTCGCCGTTCAATGGCCACCATTCATTTGTAGGTCGCCCTTCTCGAGTGCGTCTTCGGTTCTTTAATCTAACCATCCGTAGACCCTTTACTCTCGCAGACTGCGTGGGCTACCCTTACATACAGTGAGTACCTGCACTCGAAAATAACATGCTTACGACACTATGACATCGTTAGACGTCAGCTTAACACCGGATTCGCAACGTTGGAATCCGCTCAACGTTCAGTCCTACAATCCTCCCTCGGCGTTCGCAGATCAATTAAACGATACAAACTCCGTCCTCTATCTCAACTCGTCTATTCCCAACTCCCTCTTTCTTCTCCCTCCCGGGACGCCGAATGGAATCCCAGCTTTTGCCTGGAGCGTGGGAGTTGACCCTCGGAATCTCTTTGGAATATCCCTTGCCATCTTCCTTGCCATCCTTGCGGGAATCACTGCCGTTAGCCTGTTGGTATGGATGATCGATTTGATTTTCTCACGAAAGTCATCTTCAACCAGCCTCCCCACTTCGGCAAGCAGAGGCCGCAGCCCACGCCATTCCGCAGGAAGCAAGGATATGCTCGACAACATGGCCGAAGAGACCCGTTCGTTAAACGGCCATGGACATGCACATCCCACACTGCGACGACGCTGGCTTCGTCCGGACTTTAGGTCGTTCCACACCAGTGTTTTGATCGGTAATCTCGTTCGCGTTTTATCTATATTCCATCTCCCCGTGACCATTTTCTCCGTTTACGAGTTCTCCACCGCCAGTTCAGGTTCATCCATTGCCCTCGGAGCACTCTCCTTTACTGTTTTCTCCGTTGTCCTCCCTGTGCTTTTGTTACTTCGACTTTCTCGCACGGCTACATCCAAGCTCTACGACGAAACACGAACTCTCCTTTCACTTGGACCTCTCTATAATCACTTCCGTCCCGGCTCGCAGCTTTTCTCTGGTTTACTTCTCCTGTCAAACTTAGTTAATGGGGTTGTGATAGGGGGTGGCCAGGCAAGTGGAACGGCCCAGGCCATAGTGATTCTTGTATCGGAGGTTGTCAGTGCGTTGGTCACGAGCATATGGCTTCCTTGGGGCACAGGGGCAGGCATGAGCCTCATAAGCTTCCTGTTCTGTGTTGCTAGAATCGTGATCGCGGTCTTACTTGTGGTGTTGACACCAACGGTGAGAGTGGAGCATTGTTTATTGCACATTAACATGTCACTCATGATGTCGTTATTCAACTAGATTTCTATAGGCTCGGCCGCTGGTGGCTGGGTCGCCTACGGTATACTCATGGTGCTATGTCTCGTTTACCTTGCATTTTTCCTGATCTTGCTGGTCAAATTCACGGAGGCCCTTGTCCGCATATTCGGTCGCGTGGGATTCGATCGATCTCGGCGTCCAGTTGATAGTGGTCTTATTGGCGCATTGACCATCCTTGGCTGCTGTGGTACGCGCAAGGGAAGGCGCGAGCGCAGAGCTTACAAAATTTCGGAAGTGCGGGACTCGTATACCGTTCGTGACTCTGGATCGTTCATGCCACCCATTACCTCGTTTGCGAAGCCGGCTAAGGGCTCCGTTTCTTCACATCACTCCGGGCCACCCGCTTCCGTGCTCCGCCCCGAGCACGCCCTGCGTCCTTATAGGGAAGACACCGATGAAGATGACGAGAGTGCGCTTATCATGGGTCCATGGCAGCCATTCCCTGGACCTGGAAGTAGAATCTCCAGCGATCGCACCGAACCTTCGCCACGTACACAGACGTCGAATTCCGGATTTTCACGTGTGGGCGGTGGCCGCGCGCATTTTGACTCTCCATATGCAATCGTGGGAGGAAAGGAAGGCTCCACGCTCACATTTCCTAGCGTGGAACGGAAAGGGTCAGGCCCTGGTGAGAGCCTCAAGGCTGTACCTCATGAAGAGGAAACGTCGACGCCAACGGCTTCTGTCGCCAATGTGGCAAGGATGCCTGTGCTGACGAACGCAGGGTTGCAAGCAGGCAGGACTGTGAGCCAGACCGCGATCATCGTCGGGGAGTTAGCTGCCATTGCAACGGCATCAGGCACACAACCCGAATCCCATCCGCTGACGGAGGCAGGGGAGAAAGGGTCTCGTGGGGATAATGTGGTCAACGTGGACGGCGTGCAGCCAAGGAAGAAATTTTGGTTCAACATACGCCGTCACCGCAGACATTCAGATGGGCTGGTGTTGGACGACGTGGAAGAAGATGACAATGCGGTCGCCTCGAGTTCCAAGGAGCCAAGTCGATCGTTTGTTGTAATCCGTGATCGACGGCCGATGTCGTCTCAACCTGATCCTAAAGCTGGCCAAAAACCCAGGCAATCTCTGGACGAGTCCAGTCGACCTTCCTTTACTGGTGGGGCAGGCAGGAAGTCGTGACACACGGTGCCCGGGGTTGTTAATATCTTGCCTCATGCGTATATAAATCAATGAGTGCTCGTCTTACGCCCCTTCTCTCTCATCTACTTACCCTGTGCATGCTCCTTTGTTGCATTGACGATTCCCTTCTCATTCATGGACTCATCATTCGCTACATTATCATTGGGTACTGCCGGCATGTGTATTATTTTAGCGCACCAACCGACGCTGTTATAGCTTTGGACTCTTTTTCTCTCTTTGCTTGTCAGTGTGTCAGCGATATATTACAGTATCAGTCACGAAATATTTATATGAGCGTACTCCACCGTCTACTCTCTCAACTTGTCGCTCAGAAGAACCAAATGGACGGCATGGATTGTCAGTGTCAAACTAGGACGCCATCCTCATCCTCATTGTAGTCGTCCACACCACGCGTGTCTCCCCCGACCCAAAACACTCGCCAGTCTTCGCCTGACTTTCTCATCCACCCATACACGCCCGCTTCTGCCTTGAGCCGTGCAACAACTTCTTCGGCATGCACACTCTCAAACGAACGCACCGACGCCGTCGAATCCGTCCGTTCCAACGCCGGCGCCGTGATCTCTGACGGGAGCCGATGCCAATGACCACCCTGCGCCAAAAAGCCCGTCTCCCCCATGAACGACTGTCCACGACGCGGTTCGCTCGGAAGCACCGATGCACGACACTTGCCCTTGCCACCACCGATGAGCTCCGTGAGTGGGACCTCTTGTACTTCGACTCCGTCCTCGCCGAACGCGATCAGCTGGAGAAAGGGGGGCGTGTCGGGCTGCGACGGGAGGGTGGTGCGCGTGCGCGACGCGCTTGGGACGCACGTGCGCACGTTGATGCTGGTCGGGCAAGAGGACCATACGAGGGTGTGTTTCGGCGGGGCGTTTTGGATGACCGCTGGGAGGGGCGCGGACACGATGTGGGTGTGCCTGCCACGGGTGAGGACGTAAACCGACTTTTCGGGCGAGGCGTCGCCGCCGGGAAGCTGTGCTGCGGGTAGATCGACGAGGGAGGGGAGGATCCAGGTACCTTTGCCTTCCTTGAATGCCATGAAATCGATCGAGGTGCGGGAACGTCTGGAGCTGAGGGAGCTGCCAACGCTGAGGGAGTCTCTTGCGGTCCCACACAATGTGCCATTGCTATTGGCTGCGTCGTACATTTCTACCTCGGTGACCGCCGCATCGGCGATGCGAATAAGCCCTGCCTTCTTCTCGAACACGACAAATATGGCCATTTGTGCGCTGTATGTGAGATGCGAGAGCGGACCTGCTGAACTACGGGAAGAATGGGAATCGGTGGATGCACCGCGATTATGACTTCCCGACTGCCTTGCCGTTGCATTCTCGGATGTCGATCTGGAGATGTCTACCAACTGGTGCGTGAACACAAGTTGACGGGGTTGGACCGGAGCATAAAATTCCTGTTCACGAATGGATGCGTAAGAACCCCACGACATCAAGATCAATGTACACCCACCTTTACAAAATGAAACGCTCTTTCCCCCTTTGGAGTCTCATATAAGAAAATATTATACTTCGTGGCGACCGCAAGGAGAGCTCGCCGTCCATGCCTCCCTCCCCCAGGTCCAGGCCCACCCTCGTGCCATAAGGAATAGGAGATGACACTAGCACTTGCTAAACGGGAACCGACACTCGCAAGCGGTACGAAATCAGTGGACCACCGTAATGGAAGGTCATCTACAACATCCCATGATGCATCAGCTGGGGCAGTAATGGCATTTCGCTTCGCATTCGGAACAGCAAGGTAGGCCTCGTAAGATGTGGCAGGCTGCTGCGTACGGGTCGGAGACTCGATAAGGTATTTTAAACCTCGTGCAATACTACTTGCTGGGCGGTGTTTTTTGACAGGCGTTTGTTGGACATTCCAGTCGGAGGCCCGACGTAGGTCTACGGGATGTGCACCCTGGGGCGGGGTCAAAACACAGCAAGCGAGACAAGCGAGCGATATACAGACTCTTTGAGCAATTGTCCACTTCGCGAGGCTCGTCAGGCTCGCTAAATTATACATTCTCAAAGTCCGCAGTGGTTCTTGGTGTCCACTTGAAGCCGACGGAGCGTCAGGACCTGGTCCTACCAATGCTAAGACAACACCCTGCGGGGTGCCTTCGCCAATATCTTCATGTTCAAGAATCGACATTTGATACACTCTAAAAGTAAGGGAGCGAAATTGAGCACCGAACATGTTAGTCTCACGAAAGGCGCTCACGCTTCTCCCGTCCAGATTACACGTGCCTGCGCTTCTCCGGGGCCTTTTTGGACAATTCCAACATGGCCGTCACTCGCCCACTCCAAAGGATACATATCTAGGACTGAGAGACCGCTATCTGTGCCAAGAAGTAATAGACGGTCGCGATTGATGGGAAGCATGCATCGGATGGGCGACGTTGCGTGTGGAAGGAATCGCGAGCCAAATTGATGATATTGCAAGTGGGTAGGTAGGAGCGTTTCACAGGCTGTCCCACGTAAGTCTTGGTGCGACTGAGAAAGAGGGTCTGTCGTTGCAGGAGAAACAGCGGACTCAGTGTGGACGGGTTCCTGGTCGGGTTGAGAAGAAGACACAGAAGACGCAGGAACATTAGGAAGAGAACGCTCTGTACGTATGCGCAAAGGGGCCGGCGCAACACGACTCTGGTCGGAGTGTAACCTGTCAGCCACGGGAAGGGCATTCGAGTCATCTACTTGGATATCCTGCGCCTGTGGTTCAGAGACGAATCGAAGATGTCGAGATGTTCACTTACGGGTACTTGTTCCTGATCGTCACCCCAACCGCGGGCACGTCGCCGTGCTAACTCTCCTGGAGTGAGGTCCGCGTACCGTTCTGCCGCCCTAGACTCGTGTCAGTGTCCTGTAGAAATAACGGCACTTTCATTGATCGAGACAATACTCCACCTCTTCTCAATCCACCCTCTCCACCGACCAAACCTGCATGTACGTTTAGGTCATCCTGGAAGTCGTCCACCGCACCGCGCACGCACCGTGAATTGGGGCTGTGCTGGGCAGCCAGATCGTCGTAAGTTGGCAGGTCATCATCACCTTGTTGGTCCTGCTCTGCGTCTTGTGTGTATGTTTCAAACGAATCGTATGAGTTCAGAGACATTGTGAGCGAGCGATTAAAAAAGCTGTGAGGGTAAGGGTAAGTACATTAGATTCGAAGGCTATGCGACTTAATGCCATCAATTCGGCTAAAGGACCGTCTATCACGTGAGTTCATGTCTATACCTCCATCACAGTGACACAAATTTTAGTCTCGTTACAGTCAGCGTCTGACCGTCACGCCCGACGTCTTATCGACCCCAAATACTGCATGGCGGGCACCGAGTCCCGGGACTATTCATTGGTTGCCACTAGATCCGTAGTTCCGTAACCTCTCCCCGTGGGCAGCTGTACCCTTATTTTTCATTGAGCAGGGTTTCTTTCTAGTCTCCGTATGTCAGGTTTATCTGCCGCACAGGGTTCTGCGTGGACCTGCCGACAAGCTCGGTGGAGTGTCTTGCTAATCTCTTGGATCGTATCGCGGAACATGCCTTCCTTTCCTGAAGAACCTCGGGTTGGCTTCACACCGCCATATTACCCACTCCGGGTGGACGGGCGTTCGGCGTCCAGTATGCCCGTCGCAGCCCACTGAATGCTCATGAGCCTTCGACGTGAGGTAAAGGGCTGACATGGATGTGGATACGTAGATCTCTGCTCTTGTATATCTGCAACTCATCTCAGGTCTATGTATGGAGCCTCGCCTCCACGCCACCCTGCTTGAGACCTCCATTGTCCACGTTTTTGATCCACGCTTGTCGGTATCTCCTTGGACCGATCTTTTTGGTTGGAGTGCATAATCTTCACTCACTTGTCACTGAAGCTGTGTCATACCTAGGTACTGGAACTTAAAAAGTCAATGGACGGTAAATGTTCCGTAACAAAACACTGTCCTTAGCTCCATCCGTACTCTTGTAACCTCACTGCACTTCAAACGATGCAACAAAACTGGTTTGGTGTTTCTAGGTAGCGACGGGAGCTTCCCACTGATTCTTTTCTACGAACAGGTATCTTTCCGATCTGAACCAGCAGAGCTGCGAGTCGCGCTATCGCGACAACGTGCCTGCCGACTCTGTCAACTTTGAGTCGACGTTCATTAAGTCAGTTCGGACGATTTCACGTGTTTTACCTTTCTGACTCCATTTAGTTCGTGTACTCTCGTTGACCTTCCAGAACGGCCCTCTGAATTTATCACTGGGGTTGATACTCGTGACGGCTCACTGGTTGCCCCTTCGGTTCCTCCCGGCACCGCCGAGTCAGTTTCTCGTGCTCTCATGTTTCTTCGCTGACTTTTCGCTATTTTCAGACGTTCTTACTGCGCGGAACATCCGTCGTTTGGCCCAGACGCGTCGGGTCGCATGTTTCTCACGTCTTTGAAACCTGAACCCCCCACCGACACGCAGTTTGAACCCTGGCGGTCTGTTGTGGCCGTGACTACTCGAGCTGGCGTGGCTTACGCGCCACAGACGAACGAGATAAGTTTAGGTCCCGCATCACCAAATAGAAGCCAAGTGCCGTCCGAGCAGCATGCGGAATTGAGTTCTCTCGGACAGTCACGGTCACGATATGGTGACGGCGGCCATGCTGTACGAGCGCCTGCACAGCAGGCTCCTTTCGGTGACGAGCACTACCCTCATCATCCAGTGCTCGCTTGCTTTAACGGTGCACTCCCCCTCCCTGAGCTTAGCGCTGCAGGTGACATCGGCTTTCGGACGACAGACCCTGTACCATGGCATGTTCCATCACCCTCCAATCGCCGCTGGCATCGCCGCCATACTCATGATTGTGCGGAACATGTGGTCTGTGGACAGTGCAGAAAGTCAATGCGCAGACGATCACTTGGAAGACATATAAGGGAGGTGCATAATCACATAAAAAGGCCTCACCCGAAGTCTAGCCTCGCCATTCAGGGTAGGCGTTAATACCACCGCGATCCCACTTGCTATGTACGTTCTGGGCAGACAGGCCTGTCGCCCATTGTTCCCAATATTTGACTGCAGACGCATGTATGCTATTTATGCGCATGGGCGCTCAGTAATATGTACCATTTAGCCGTAATATATTACCATGTTTTTCGCGTGTTCAAAGCGAGTTTCCAGATCGACAGTGGCAACGTGTGGAGAGGGACCCAACTATGATATACATTTTACATATGCAGGGAGTAAAATATTGTGTACAAGATCGTCCGGAACTCAAGAGAATGCGAGGCCGGTCCAGGTGGCTACTGCACCGAAGACCACGCCGCCTGCAACTGCTGTTAATTTTCCGCCTCTCCCCTTGGCCCTCGTACTCCTTTCCTCTTCCTCGAGGAACTTTCGTGCCAGCAGGTTGATCGCCTCCTCTTGGGTACCCAGAACGACCCATTTGTTATTATCCTCCCCGCTCGGAAGAACGCGGACACGGAAACCAACATTCTCTGCCTCGCGCCGGACGTTGTCCAGATCCGCGAGTGGGATGGAGACCAGCGTAGCGGGTGCTACGCCGGAGGAGTGACTGAGCCGCTGTAAAAATAAGGACCGCTGCTCAAAGCTCATCGAGCGACTGAGCGGGTTCACTTTTTTGACCTCGGAGTGGGGAGGTAGATAAACGATCTGGTTCATATCGAGTGCCGAGCTACCGATGCCCTGGTCAGTGACTGGCTCGGTAGTCGTCTGACTGGGTGTGGGCGTGAACAGCGTGCAGGGCATGCGACGAGAGAGAGGGGAGATAGCAGGGTCAGACGGGGCTTCTGACTTGACGTCTACTGGCTCGTGCTTGAACGTGTCCAGTGGATCAGCACTGTCGAGCGTCTTGCGCCACTCCAACACGTGTGCCACCTTGTCTTGCGGTGACACGACGTCGCTGATCATACCAGGCTGGAGCAGCTGCTCCACCAAGTGCGTGTCAGTCGGACCGAGGGATGCAAGCGTCTGCTCAGGGACGAGGGCAAACCGCACCGAAAGGCGGCGCTGCAGCCTGTTCCCGGTATGTGGCATGGACGCACGTCTGTTCTCCTCCGTTGTTGGGCTGACGATGTGGAGCGAAGAAAGCTCTTCAGAGATGCCGTCCTCCGTGGACGCGATCTGTAGTGGGTTGGAAACAGGACTCGTGGCAGAAGTGGAGGTGGGACTCGAGTTGGACGCGTCGACATAGGGACAGCCGGAGCGGGGGTGTCCTGCGCGAGGGCGATGGCACTTTGTGCAGTGGGGTGTACGGCGCGTGCCAGAGCTGGGAGGCGTTACGAGGCCATTCGAATGGGTGTTCACGCGTGGTTTGGCGGGGGTCGACGGGGCGGAGGAGCGCGTCACTGGAGCCATGAAGGTGATTCAAAGGTTGTGGCAGTGCATCAAACGCTGCGTATTAATACTCTAGCCAGACAGTCAATAAACATTTTTATCGACTGTTTCTTATTTCCACCAGCTGGATCGGAAACGCGGTTGAATTGTCGAACGAGGACTACCCGAGAATTACAATCAGTGGCACGACGTCGATCTGCAGGGGGGCAAATCAATGATTTACTACCGCTCGGCAGAATATGAACATTCGCATCGTCACCACAGTAATACCGAGTAGCCGAAACACGAGGAGTGGACTGATAATCATCCAACTATCCCTGCGTGTAGGGGTTCCGGTGCGAGGGTGACTGCGAACGCTGCCGATCTCGTGTACGGCCAGAGTCCCTCTCAGGCGTGTCTCGATAATCCCGTGGCCTGTCTCGCGACGACTCCTGCCTCCCCAGACTTTTCAACAACTCTTCTACTCCCTTGACACCCTCTGATTTCGTCTTCTCCTTCCGCGACCTTCGCTCCCGCTTGCGTTCTTTTCGAGCCCGACGTTCCTCAGGCGTTTCGTCCTTGCGTTTGTCCTTTTTGGATTTCTTTGACTTCTTGAGTGCCTTCATCTCTCTACGTTGGGCCAACAAGTAATCCCTCATGGGATCTTCGGGGTCAATGGAGAACGTGGACGATGCATCTGAATCAGTGGCAGGTGTCTCATCTGAACCCCGGTATTGGCAGTGGATCGTCGGATGGAAGACGGCGACATACCAATAATCGTCTCGGGCTTTGCGTTCAAGCTTTGTTCCTCGGGTTCCATCCATTCGCCGTCCTCTCCTTTTATTTTTGGCTGTTTGTAGTTTTTGACATGATCGACACGCAGAGTTCTATCAAGAACCTTGGCACCATTGAGATTGTCGACCGCCAAGACCGTGGATCTCTGGTCCTCGTACATAAGGAAACCGAAACCCCGCGTCTTCCCCGTTGTCTTGTCCCGAGGTAGGTTTACGTCCATAACCTCCCCATACCTTACAAAGTTGAGACCGAATGTAATGAATCAAAATGACATTCGACCTACTGAGAAAAAATAGTGATAACGTCGCCTTCCGTGAGGTCAAAGTTGAGACCACCAACGAAGATATAGGCAGAATCTACAAAACATGAATTGTTGCATACCAAGGCTTCTGGTCCCTCACCCTTGTATTCATCATGCCACGAAGCAGATGTGCCTAGTTCCAGTTCGCGTTCATTAATCTTGTTAATCTCTCGCACAACACTGCGGGTCCTGTGATTAGTTCTAACACGAGTCGTTCATGAACGAACCTACTTCATACTGTTAAAGTGCCAGGTGGTGTTTCCCACGCTGCTAGTGATCTTCCAGTCAAACACCATCCGATTACAATAAAAACACACGATGGCCTCCTTCTCCTTGCCACCGATTCACGATAATCCAGATGGAGGTTGGGGTCCCTCGCCATCAAACATCCCGGAACAGTTCAAGTTCAAGGACATCCCGTATGCGCCGTACTCAAAGTCCGACAAACTCGGTCGGTTTGCAGACTGGAACGACACCACAAACGAAGGCCGCCAGACTGCGATCGGCCTTCCAAACACACGCGACACGCGTGGAGTAGCAGGGAGATCGAAGAGAGAGGGTACCCAAGCCTTTGGTAGCGGCACCGCGAGCGCGTTTGCTTACTTTCACGTCGAGGATGAGTCTAGCTTTTCTTTGGTCGACAACAAGGCTGCACCACCCCGTCGCGGCGGGTTTACTAGGGGAAGAGCATCATCGCGCGGCGCCAGCACTTTTACCGCAAGGGGCGCTCAAAGAGGTGCTCGAGGTGGTGTCACAGGTGGGCGGGGCGCAACCCAACGCGGTGGCCGTAAAGGTTGGAGAGACTGGGAGAAAGTGTGCTCATTTATCTCGATCCATTGTATCTGGTGTCACACTTTTTTTGCAGACCAATCGTACTCGGGAATCTTCTGTCGCTATTTCACCTCAGTGGACAATACTAGAAGAGATCGAGTTCCATCGCTTGGCCAAGCTCAAATTAGACGTGGACGACGGAGAGGACGTGTCAGTGATCAATTATGCATCTTTCTTGGCCGTCATTGAATTCACTTGTTCGAAAGTGATACCCATGGACGGGTGTTCGCTTACGACAAATCATACGACCGCATCACGACAAAAACTGAACGACCACTTCAACTGGTGGATCGCATAAAATACAATACCACTACATCAGACGATCCGGTTATCCAGCAGGTATGATTGTATCATGTCTCGTCGAAATCTTTTTAAATTCGATCGTGTAGCTTGTAACCAAAAATACAGCAACCGTCTACGCCACCGATGTCATTCTTTCCGTGCTCATGTGTGCCCCTCGATCCGTGTATCCTTGGGACATTGTCATTCTTCGCGAGGGTAACAACCTATTCTTCGACAAACGCGATGGCGGCCCGTTTGACACGGTCACCGTCAACGAAAATGCGTCTGATCCCCCTCAGGATCCCACACCACCCAACCCCAACAATCCAGCCGACAAAACTGCTGTCCTTGAAGTCCCATCGATCAACTCTGCCACATCACTCTCACTGGAAGCCACCTATATCAACCAAAATTTCGGGTTCCAGTCTGTACAGGAAAATGTGACGGCCGATTTCGCCCACCCTAACCCGTTCTATGGTCCAGACGAAACGGAACCTTTGGCGTCATGCGGTTATCGGTACCGTGTATTTGATCTCGGCGTGACTGAAGACGAAGACATCAAAATCTGTGTACGCACAGAAGTTGATGCATATGTTCCTGGTGCCGGAAATCCAGCCGATGGCCGCGGCCTCGTGACGATTCGAGCCCTGAACGAATTTGACCCCCGTGCTCAAGGTGCAGGTGGAGCCCAAGATTGGCGCTCCAAGTTGGATTCACAACGCGGTGCCGTTGTTGCGACCGAGATGAAAAATAATAGCTGCAAACTTGCAAAGTGGACCGTCCAGAGTATATTGGCAGGTGCTGATATCATGAAGATAGGGTGCGTATCTCGTATTTCAATGCTGTCTCCTTCTAACGAACAACACGTGTACTCGATCGATGGATCGATCTAACTGCAATTCCATGGATACAGATACATTTCGCGCGTCAATCCCAAGGATAACACTCGACATGTCATTCTTAGCACGGCTTCGATGCGTCCCACAGACTTTGCCAGTCAGCTCAACGTATCCGTTTCCAATGGTTGGGGGATCGTCAGGACCATCACAGATCTGTGTATGAAGATGCCCGAGGGCAAGTATGTCCTCGTCAAGGATCCCAACAAGGTAATGTGAAATTACGCAGGGCGATCAAGGGTACTGATGGAGAGTGTACTAGTCTGTGATACGGTTGTACTCTGTCCCTATGACGGCCTTTGTGACCGAAGACGAAGAGGGTGAAGCCTTTGAGGGTGAAGAGCCGGAGTTGGCAACTTAGTGGCAGATTTTACATCTTATCTTCGACGGCAGTCCGGTGCTGCCTAGGATGTGTTGTGGCCAAAGCGCCGAGGACAACTGGTATGGGTGATGCTATTTTTTTTAAAAAAAACGGTGTCTATAGCCTGTCATCTGTCACTTAAAAGGATCTCAACTGCAACCTCGATGCTTGGTCTAAAGATGTTTGTATTAGCTCAAAAGTTTCAATCCGGACAGATTATGTACGCACGTTTGTTGAAGTGTCCTGGTGATCAACTCTCTCGATATATCAGGGAACATTACAGCAACTTGGGAGATCTCGGCTTCGCTGGGAGTACGCATCCTTGTAGGATCTCCGGTCCTCCCCGTTAACTCGTTCACCCATTCGCGCACGACATTACCCGCCTCTCCCTGAGCTTGTGATGACGGACTCTCTCCCTGAGTCGTTGGTGCAGGAGGCTGGGCAGTAGTAACTACTTCTTCATTGACAGATTCTTCCCGCCGGTCGGGACGAGCACGGTTAAGACGACGTGGTGCGCGCGTAGAACCAATTAAAGGCGATAAGAAACGCGTCGAAAACCGGATGACGGCCGGCGAGACACGCCAAGTCTTGATGTTGATCAACTCGGAGCGGTATATGAAACCGACGAGCAACCCAACGCATGCGGACGCCAGGGAACCCGGGACATGACCTAATGCGAGCTTGTGATGGTCAATTGCGGAACGCGGAACGGCGGAACAGACCAAGACCCACCTGAGACGCGAGTATGTACGTGAATGATTTGTTGCTCAACGGAATGCCGAAAATTCGAAAATGGTATGCGGGAGGAACTAATCTGTACCACTGGTACAACATACTGAACACGAGTGCCGTTGGCCCAGAGGGGATATGATTGATCCCGATGCGGTGAAGCAGGATGAGCGAAGAGAACTCGAATATGGTCGACATTAATGTAGAGACGATAGCAAAGGACTGGTAAAGGCAGCGTTGGTCAACTCCGAGGACCTTTGTTTCGACATGGTACTCACAGCAAACTTGACACTTCCAAATTGACGCTCGATATTGACGCCGATGCCATACAAGAGAAGTTCGGTGAGTAGCAGATCACTTGAGCTCGAACAAGCGACATGGTGAGTTGCGAGGCGCCAATACTGTGTGGATTATGTCACTGTCTCAGGCTCAGCTGCCCTTCAAAGTGTGGATGGAATATATCATTACCTGGTGATGGCGCGAGATGTGTGGAACGAGCTGGGGAAATCAAGGTACTGTCAGGGTGGACCAAGGGCGAACAGAAAATCCCCCGGACCTGCAGGTGAAGATAATGTTTGACATCAAATATTCCGAAAACGACGGACGTCAGGGCGTGTCCCATCATAAGTCCTGGAACCCACACCTCCTGTGTGAGTAGAAGCTTGGTAAACACAGCAAAGACCGTACCTTTCGTGACAGGAGCATACTCGAACGACATGGCACCTGGTCACGAGCGCACGGCTATCTCAGCTCTGCGGGAACTAAAAGCTAGGGCCACCGAGGACCTGAATACTGGTTCGCCAAAAATATGCCAGAATACGACTTGAATGACCGTGAATGTGTAGCAAGCAAGTATTGGAACAAAGTAACAGCCTACTGCGTGCGCCGCGAGCTACCTGTGGCTGTGGCAACGCATCTTCCCACGGACCTTGGCCTTCTCACCCGTCGCGGTACTAGCACAAGTCACCCGAATTCCCAGCAATAAGCTCACCGAATGCTGTCGATTCTCACACGAGGTCCGAGCGTAAACTGAGACACTGCAAATTTAAGTTGACGCCATTAGTTAGCCGACGCTCGCTCGCCCAGGTACCTCGCCGCATAAGTGCAAGTTTCTGGGTAGTTGCCACGGATCAGGTGGGTTGCAACCAAATGAGAGCATATTAACCTTCTTCTCCACTCAGTCCATGCGTCTGGGGCTGAGAAAAACGCCAGGAAGCGGTTTGTAAGGCCGTTCCCATTGTTCACGCCATCCTCGTGTCTATCGCTTCCTTGCCGTATCCGCCCAACGGGTACTTTTTTTTTCGCTTGCCAAGTATTCGACAAGGTTGAGTTCCTCTTTCCGGAACACGAACATAACCCTCAATTGGTTCCCTCGCGCATTGTTCCCCTTTCTTTACGCTGTGCTTCTCAGGAGCTCCAGCCCTGGACATGCTGTTATCGCGAACTTCGACCAATCAATATACCATTTGGGGGTACGTCGGCTCAGTACGAGTTTGAGTTCTTATGGTTCCTGTGCAACACCCCGCAGCAATCGGCAGGACGAATAGCATGTCTCCTAGCTTGGTGGCTCAAACCTGTAAACGGTAAATTGGATACTGTTGCGTCCCAATCGGTTTGTCGAAGCGTTCGTCTTTGGCATGCTCCAGCTCCGCTGAGAGGTGGCGGCTTTGTCTTGGCGAAACACATCCGGGTACGTGCTGTGAACTCGCTCGCATCCGTCTAGGCGTTCACCGCAGTAATCGGTCAGCCATGTGTGGCAGAGAGTACGGTATGGACACCTCCGCGACCACACCATACGGTAACCCATCTACGATCTCTGCACGTAGCTTGGTGCTCGAACGGCTTGCATGTAGCTTTTGGAAATTGAGTTATGCCATGCCAACCGAGCGCCTACGTATTCTCCTTGGTTCTCGCATGGATCTGTTTCCGGCGCCTGTGCAGATACACAGCAAGTGTTCACACACTGTACTCCGCCGAGGTCACTCCAGAACCATGCCGTTCCAGATGCGAGCTGGGACGGACTGTCAAGGACAGTGCAGATATGGTTGAGACCTGGGCGGTGCAAGGGATGTGATGCCCGCCCGGGCAGCGGCTGGAGGGGAGAAATTCGACATGAAACAATGTACATCGATCGATGGCCTGTGTCGATCTCGCGACGTCGCCTGCCCTCGGACAGCCGGAGGCTAGAGGCGCGTGACGATGCATTGCTGTGCACGAGCGAACAAGCCGCCAACGGAGCACTGGACGCCTCCGTACTCGATCCCAACATCTGAACGCGTGGCATACTGGGCCCCAAATCTGCCCACGTCGGATCTGATAAAACTACCCAAAGCTCCCGTACCATACGTTTCTTGTCCCTCAATGCCCGTCCGCGGAGGCATTTAATTAGAAATGTCAGGCAAAAAATACAGAGGAAAAAAGGTACTGTCGTCATGAGAGGAACGAGTTACACATGGAGAACGTGGAGATGGGAAGAAACGCGGAGCTCCAACCCATCTGGAAGGATTCGCGCATCTCTCGAACCGCGACACAAAAGCACAAAAGTAAGTGCAGCAATCAAACTTTTTCATTTTCTCTCCATGGGCACTGAGCCCATCAAATGAAGACGCGATATGAATCGTATATTTGTACCGCCTCTGGGGAGAATGCATGGTGAGATAACTTACGTGGCTCTGTCGCTTTTGTTCCGTCCGGCGTTTTTTTTTTGAACAAGGTTCCAGTCCCGCAAGAAAAAAAAGTCTCCGCTGCACCGTTTTAGTTTGCTCTGAAACCGCTCTAGGCCACAAGGCACGCAGGCTATGAGATGGTGCAGTGGTGCTTAATTTGAATGCACTAGCACCTCGGGGAATCGTTTGTGGCAAGCTGTTTCGGATCCTTTGAAGGTAGGAGCGGGGCCTTTGCGGTGAAGAGGAGACGCAATCGCTTGAGATGATTACCAGGCCAGGCGTGGTCGCATCGGGTGCATCGCCCACGGAAGGCAAAGACCGCACTCGCTCCCGTTGGGTATAGATGGGGGAGCGAAGAACCCCAAGGCACTGCTCCGAGCTTTGAGGGGGGAAAGAAGTCGCCAAGAGGCCTAGTGCCAGTGCCTGCATCTTGCAGGGCCCATGACGGCCTTTTTCATGGCATCCTCGTGGTCGCGCTGGTACCGACTGTTCATTGATCGTTGATTGATCGCACATGAGACATGAGCCACATTCCATTGGCCAAATGGTGATCTTTTGTTCAATCGCACACGCTGTCGGAACACGCACCTGCTAATGATAACGATACCTGGGGTGTCCACTGGGTCTGCTGTCAGTCGTGCCATACAGCTGGGCTGTCAATACTGTCCAAACCGGTGGTGCGGACACTTTTGCGTTGGCCTCCAGCCCCATCGCGGAGGGCTACAAAAAGGGCCTTTTGCGCGGTATGGAATGCACACAAGTCGCTGGGCCACACGATTGGTCGCCGACCAGCTGGCGAGCATCGTGAGAGAGGAGAACTGCGGAAGGAGCAAGCAGGCTATGCCCGGGCGTCAACGAACGACTGTCGCTGAGCTGACCGCAGATAAAGTTTCCACTGAAGCTCAGCGAGGAATCTCGTGTCACAAAAAGGGAAGAGACTGATGCGGGCAATTGCGGTAGGACGCCCGCTTTCTGAAAAAGGCTCGAGGCCATATGGTGCACGATGTACAATCTTGGAACGGGCGGTGTCCTTGCAGTGCATCATCGATCGAGCGCAACATCTCTGCAATTGCAAAGATGATGAGATGACGGCGAGGTGTGGTCCCCGCGGATGCCCGCCACGACGACAGTGCGAGACAGGAGAGGAAAGAGATCGCGACCGATGCGCTCGAAAGGTGCCGTATGTGACTGATACCGACGTCACGGTCGCAACCAACTCATTTTCCATGGTTCAATGGATGTTGCTCGCATACGCCACTCCGACGATAGGGGAACCAAAAAGTTCGCCCATAACTGGTATTGGTATTGACACACCGAAATGCAGGACCGACTGTGCCTTGTGACGGAAAAAGTTGCGCGAATGACCGCGGTTTGTGTAGGAGAAAGCACAGACGGGATCACGCCTGGACGTGGTCGCGGACATTGTGGCTGTCATGATGATGCTGGGAAGGCTCGACCAAGGGAACGAGTCGCACTCATATTTATCGCTCTGAGAGATAAGCAAAAGAGTGTTGTACGTAAGTGTGAGGTCTTGCTGACTCATAATCGCGGAGATTCAATCCATTTCGGTTGTCGTCACGTGCCAAGCCAAGGAACCGAGGTCGTTGTCCTGCACGGCGACCATGAGCACGCCCTCGATTCAAAACTTGGAGGAAGCTGCTACGATCGCATCAGAATTCATTGCAAGTAAGCGATTCGAGCTCTATTCGTGTGTGATCCCCCTCATCATAGGACAGCCCTCGAAAACATACCGAGCGAAGTCCAATTCCTCTTGCAAGAGCTTCGTACGAAGGAGACTCAATCACAAGGTACGTCGACTGCTCTTTACGGGTTCTTTCCGTCAAACATCATTCCAGAGCTGCAACATGAAATTGCCAAAGACAGTCATAAATACATTCGCCATGCACTCCGCTCCGAATTAGAGGCGACTGGCAAGGATAAACTCTCACCGCCACCGCCGACGGAGAAAATAAAGCAGTCTCAAATGACGCTCACTATACTCGCTGATGAAAAGATTGCGCTCGCGGAGAGGATTGTCGAGTTATTATCGCGGAAGCGTTCACGATTGGACCACGACCTTGGGCGAGTGCTGGTGTTACAAGGTGAACCGGACCCCGCTGCGGTCGTGGCAGGTGCTGTGCCCCTTGTGTCAGTGGGCGGAGGTGGGGCTTCAACGGGCTCGGGGTATGTCCTTGGAGGAAGAAACCCCGCCGCCCACATCAACGAGAGTCTCCGAAATGCCTTTTCTGGCGCACCGCTTCCCCCACCATCAGCTCCAGGAAGTGCTGTTACTGCCGGCGGTCGAACAAGCGGTGCAGAAGAAAGTGCAAATAAGAGTATGTGGCTCCTGTAGCCTCTGACGCATTCCCTGACATGAGTCGTAGAGCGTAAGCTCACTGCAACGCAAGGGTCCATCAAACTGCCCTCCCCTGCACCGTCATCGTACGCTCCAGCACCAGGTCGCGGCCGGCGTAAGAAGCGCGGAGTTTCGTCCGAAGTTGATGACATGGACTTCGACTTCGGTGAAGAAACGCAAGCAGTCGAAGAAGGCGAAGGTGAAGAAGGAGAGGGGGACGAAGGTGATGACGGCGATGACAAAGAGCTGTACTGCTTCTGTCAGAAACTCAGCTACGGGGAGATGATTGCGTGCGACAATCCAGACTGTCCATACCAATGGGTAAGTGAACTGCACCAATTGGCTGTGTACCGTTATTACTGCACGGATTACACACGCTGACCATGTCTGTGCATAGTTCCATCTCCCGTGCGTGAACCTGAAGCAGCCACTCCCGGAGCGCTGGTTTTGCGCCGATTGCACCAAGCGCGGCATGGGCGCACCTGCCGCCACTGGAGCTGCCCGTAAAGGACGGAAGAAATAGCCCCGTGTGTTGGGCGCGGGACCATTTGAATCGCGACCACACTAGACTGGCCCAGTATGTTGTGGTGAAGGAGTCGTTTTGAGGACGACATGATCATCACCTCTCTGAGGGGCTTCCCTGAAGCGATGTCAGATATTCCCATTGCGGGAGATCATCTGGCCTGACCCTTTATTCTATCGCCTGGCCGGCGTTGCGCCTCAACTATAACCTATGCATCTCGGAGACACCGCTTTGGATCGCCTTGTTACTTTCACGCGGTCACAAACTCTCTTAACCCCTATTAGTACTCGTCCGATCGATCTACTAGTACATAGCAGGGTCGACTACGAAATCGCATCATGTGGCCCTCCTCGCTCTCAGATGACGGTATGGGACGACCCCGTGTCCAAGCCCAAACAACCAAAAAGAGCGTCTGGAAGCATGCAAGGTTGGAGCAGGCACCGACGGTCCGCGGCGTTCGCACCTCTCCGTCTTCCAACTGCCGAACAAGGCTGCCATCATGGGGGTCGTTTTTCCGTCCAGCGCTGAAAGTATCCACCGTGGTGGTTTCAGGAGACCATGCTGGCGTGGCGGAATTCCTATTTTCGGCCTCGTGTGCCGTGTCAATAACGACGGGTGCCTTGAGAGAGGAAGCAGGAGAAGGAGAGAGGGAGAGCGCGAGCACAAGCAGTCAGAGCCTAGAGCGCCAGCACACAGGAACGACGCCATAACCAGTTCTGGGCGGGCACGATTGGTTATTCGGGATGCATAATAGTACTGACCCAATGCGTCCCATGACTCGTGACCCGTGACTCGATGTGTATGTGTACGTTTGGATTTACCGCAAGGAAGAAAGGGAAATTAGCTCCCGCCGCGCTGCCTCCGACGCGCCATGCAGCGCATAGCGGGCGTCATGAACTGGCACGAACGGTCAGGTCCCCCCACTCGTCCGGACGTTGGACACTGGGTTTGTCAACCGGCGAACGTGGGCATGAACGTGAACGTGAGCGAGCTGCGCAAGTCCCACTGCATGTCATGGTTTGGACCGAGTCGTCAGTACGAGTACGCTTGTCACTTGTCATCGTTCCGTTTCTGAAACACAGGGGTCCAGGGACGGGCTCCTTTATTTTATTTTATTTTTTATTTTGTTTGGGTTCGTTCGGTGTGTGTGTATTTGGAAGCGCCTCGCCTCTGTGTGCTTTGTCAGGTCCGCGGTAACGCCTCTCGAGCCGCTGCGCCCTCTCCTTCCTCCCCCTTGCCTGTTCGAGAGAGAAGAGTGCGATACCGCGTTAATAGCGTGTTGCCATAATCGTCTTCCTTCGCCATGGCTGCCAAAACGACGGTCATGCAGCGTCATATCGACACTTGGTGACCGAATGCCGTCAACTGAATGGGGCCTGAGAACCGCTCGTCTTCGAAATCACGCCCCTTGCTAATAATGCTGTCGACGAAGAAAGGACGACGAGCGAGTCACTGGCGAATTATTTTTATGGTTCGGGTGAGAGATTCTGTTCGGGCTACACGATGGCGCGGCGCATGACGACAGGTGAGAGGATATTAACACGAATGCGGAGGTTCGCGAATTGGGCTTGTAATGCGCACGACAGGGACGTGGCCACTCCACGCCCGTCACAGCCATGGTACTCTAGTGTGTGTCCAAAAAGTCATTTGACCAAGTTTGTGGCCACTCGGACGACCCTGTTCCATACGTGGACATGGGTTTGCGGCCGCGCGTGCCAAGGTCACCCTGAGGGGAATGTGGCAGCCTGAGGAGGGGCAGGCCACATACGGTAAAATGGAGAGACTCGGGAATGCTCAGCTGCGAGGATGACGGCAACCGCGAGACAAGGCGAGGACCTGCCACACCCACACCAAGGAGACCGCCTGCCATTAAAATAGAGCAGAGTCGGGCGTGGGAAGTCGCGCAAGGCGCGTCTGCAAAAAAGGGCACTGGGTAGACACGATGCGGATGGCTGTGCCGTGGGGCGGGCAGAGGGCACGTACGGACAAGTGAGTGGGCGTCGACATGAAACGTTGCTTGTAATCAAATACGAGAGGACACTGCGCCGGCAAGCAATCGAGATCTCGAATGGAGATGACCAGGTAGACGCTCGCCGTGGACATGCGACGCAGAGGCCATAGGGCCGGCGAATTGAATGGAATCCGTTTATCGGATGAGGACGATGACGCGGGGACACGGTGCAACGCTCATGCCGACAAGCCGAGGCCTCTTTCCACGGAACCGCGATAGAGGACTGGGTCGACTGGAGAAAGCTCCGCCCGTCCTCGTCCAAGCGTGCATGGCACATGACGCAAGTGGCAGCGGGGTTACCCAGTTTGCTGTAGCGGCCGCAGACGAGCCATGAATAGTACTTGTGTGAACGAACGCAGCGCCGTCCTGGGCGGCGTGCCTCTAGAAGCCGTGGCAAGAGTGGCATGCGGAGTGCCAGTCGTGGTGCGTCTGGACGAGGGCCAATAGAAGCCAGGGAAGCGCACGCTGGAATAGCGGAATCGGAAGCCCCGATGGCGAGGGGGCTTGGCATGCGTTCACTCTCGAAAAGGGATGTCGAGGCGAGTTGGTGTTGTCGCTCCTGTGGACCTTCCAAATGCGCACGTCTGAGCGTATCCCGGTCGGACACCGGCGTCCCTGTGCGGAACAGGCCACGGGCCACGGAAGTTGCCGACCGCAGCTGTGAGCGCATGTCGGAATAACCTTCGAGGGAGGGAACGTGGTGTGGAGAACCCAATCTTGTGTCCAGAGGGTGACTGGCGGCAAGATAACGACAGCACGGAAAGGCCCGTTTTCAAATACGAGACCGATGGGTGGCCATGTGCGGTTCATTTCGACAGAAAGTCATCCCGGGGAGACGTGCACTCCGATACTACTACATTACAACCTTGTTGCTCACATCCCCGTCACCGACGATCAGCGGTCGGACGATGCACCGACCGAGAGCGACAGGGAAGCGCGGAGAGGTTGGGACTTCTAATCCCGTGGATGGGGTGCTTCTCTGCTCGCCATGGACAGTGCTGTTGACAAGCTCACAGCGACGCGTCGAGCGGTGCCGCGCCTCGACGGGAGTCGAGGAGTGGAGATCCTCATGGTCCATTCTATTTCGCGACGGCGCCTGCCAAGGAACAGACAGGACCGCATCGATCAATGCGGGTGCACGTGCGAATCACTCTGTCGAGGATGCACGGCGTTTGTGCTGTGGTACAGGATCCACCACACGGTGTCGAGGACCTAGGAGAGAAGCGTCCAAGGACGATCCGTATCTCGTCATTTTTTCATTATACATGCCACGGGGGTACGGAGATGGCCAAGAGTACGAAAGACGGTAATAATAACAGGATCAGGAAGAGGGACGGCCGAGGGTATGTACGATGGTGGGGGTGTGCTACGATGTGATGAACGCTTTGTTGAGGCGCGGGATGCCGAATGCGGTGAGTGGGACGCGTTTCATCGCATGGGTACGCAATCACTGGCAGTGTCACAGACTGCATGAACGCAGCGAGGGCAGCGAGGGATCGGCGGAGGGGGACGAGGAGGAGATGGTCACGGGGCAGTGCGTGGGTTGTGTTGACGTAAGACGGACATGCTGTTATGTCACCGCGTATTTGCACGTGTATTTGTTTGTATTTTGCGGATCTGAGATGGGCCAGGCGGGATGTTCCGGGGTCCGAGACAGTGGTACGGGTAGAAAGAAAGAGTAGCCGAAATCTGGGAAGGAGAGATGGCTCCGGCCAGGAAAGGAAATTCCTAGTATGGGAATGGACAGCGTTGTTCTTATAACCACTCTCGACGGTCGGATGGCGAGGCAGGCTCTGCCATAATTCCAAAGTGATGCAGTTCGAGACGTATCCCTCCCCGCCGTCCTTCTCTGACGCTTCTTCGACGCCACGCACCCCGTCCCCCGCCCAGCCCGACCTCCTCCACCTGCACAACACAAAGCACCCCATCCCGATCGGATCTGTCCCCCACATCTTCCAGGAATCCGACCTGATGATCCACACCGACCCCGCCTGGCTCCCCTACCCCGCCCAGCCCCCGCCCCTCCTCCAGGAGCTCTACGAACACGACCCGCACGACCCCTACCCGCACGACCCCTACCCGCACGACCTCTACATCGACGACGCCGCCCACTACACCGAATGGCACAACCACCAGCAGCACCACCTCGTCCCACGCCGCGCCACCTTCCCCTACGTCCGCCACGACATCCCCCAGCCCCACTACTTTGACCACTACCAGCCCTACCCCGACCTCGTCCCCGACCGCCCCGACCCCCAGTCGATCAAGCTCGAGGACACCCCCCTCATCGTCCCCTCCCAGCTCGCCTTCACCCCCCTCCCCCTCCAGCAACTCCCCCACGCCTCCTTCCTCCCCTCCCCCGCCGGCGCCACCGTCCCCGTTCAGCTCACCGACGACGCCGCCAGCAAGGAAACACAGTACCTCCGTCGCCGGTGCTTCAACTGCCACACCACAGAGCCCCCCTCCTGGCGCCGCTCCACCCTCAATCCCGGGAAAATCGTCTGCAACAAGTGTGGCCTCTACGAGCGCACCCACCTCCGCCCCCGCCCGCTCCGTTTCGACGAGCTCCGTGCGGGCGGCAAGACCCGCAAAGTCGCTGCCAACGCGCCCGCCGACAAAAAAATCCAGAAACCGTCACCAGCCTCCGTCAAGAACGAGCCGACCGAGTCGGGCCTTGCCCGTCGCAACTCGGTCTCGAGCTCCGTGTCCAGCGGTGCCAGCGATTGGGACGACAACAGTACGTATCTCTCTGATCCTCTCGGTCACGTTCAAACCTCGTTCCAGTCTCTGTTTGCTCCTCCCAGCCCCCCACGCCCGGCTCTGCACCCTCCTCGGCCTTTTCGTCCCCCGCCGTCTCCACCTTTTCCATACCCCGCAGCTCCCAGAGCCCGCCCGTCGAGTCTGGCCTGCAGGCGCCTATCCGCCTTCCAAATGCACCCCTCACGGACATTGCTTCCCTGCAACAATCACATCCCGCACCGCGGAAAGCGACGTCTGCGCCTAGCTATTATCCGCAGCCGGTGTACCAGGGTCGCCCGGAGAGCTTTCGCCGTGGCTCACTGCCCGTACAACGCAACGTTCAGTTTGCTTCGCCACCCATGCCGTCACAGTCGCCTGCGCCCTTGCAGAGTCTCACGCCAGACGCGCCATTGCATGCATCGCCTCTGTTGCTCTCCGCCGCCGCCCTCGTCGTCGATCTCCCATCCTCGTAGTCGACGTGCCCCTCTCTTGTTATTTATTGTCCTTGTTCGCGTTCGACCTCCATGTTGGTTCCACTCCTTGCCTTTTTGGTCTTCCACGCGACGTCTAGGCTTATTTATTCTCCACGGCTCAAAACGACGACGATACAACGTGGCACAGCCAAAAAAAGTCACAATATTTATCATCCGAGGGCCCACCCTACCGACTTTGACTGACCTGTAGCCTCTACATCGCACCCGCCATGCCATATACACACATCCATGCCACATACCCCCGCTCCCCATGCCTCGTGGGTCGTCGTCGCGATGATAGATACCCTTTAATGATGATGTACGAACACAGTAGCGAGCAGAGAACGATGGGACTGTACCAATACCGTTCGGATTCTTAGTTAACTGCACCTAGTATACCTTGAATTAGAATTTTTGGCATCCACGTCCAAGCCCACTCGCCACAGTGGCGTGAATGAATGCCCATCCCTTTCGCCACCCAGGGACCACTGCTTTAGCGAATGTCGACATTCCATTCAAATTGTCTCCAAGGGCTTCGTTGGCGCGTGTCTCGGCCCTGAACGTCCTGTTTTTTTTTTCCCTGGCATGACGTCTAGTCAAGGTTCGCCCCCCGTCAACAAAGGACTGGTTTCAACACCAGCGCCGGTGAACACGAGGTGCGCTAGAAGCCCTCAACATGACTTTGTTTGGGGTCAAGGGGAGCCTATCGTCGCACTGGCAAATTGGCCTCTCGCATTCAGATTCAGACGTTCATGTCCGACTACGTCCACGCGTCCATGATACAAAAGACGCGACGCCCGCGCTTCCGACCACCCACACCCTCGTCGTGGCATCGATCCACCGGACGTCGTAATTATCCGGTGCACCGGCGAAAATCGTCCGAGGTGTGATGAAAGCAACATACATGATGCACCGATGGCGATGACTGCTGGACGCCATCGACCGTGTGGCGTCTCGACCTCGTCCCGACTGCCTTGACCCATCTGGACCGAGCAGCATGAAGCACCGAGGGATGACGGCAACACAAGAGGGCCGGCGTGGCGCGTGGTATTATGGTGGCGTTGCCTCCCCGCAGTGGTTGCGCGCCGCAAGCCACAAGTACGTATACGCATTTTTTCCAAAGGGGACGTCGCCCAGGGACTCGGAGGGCGAATGACGGAAAGGGTCAGTCGGTCGTACATGTGCTCGCTTCGTTTGGGCGGACGAGGGGCAGAGACGCGCAGGACATACCGGGTCGTCCCTCCGTCCGCCCCCCCCTTTTTTTTTTTTTTGGTGCGAGCATCGAAGCCGAGGGACGTTCCGGGAGGGCGCGCCGGTAGACAGACTCTGTTGTTCGCTAGAGTAGCCACGGCCGGATCGAACGGGCGTCCTCACGCAGAGAGGCATGGCGCACGTCAAACACGGTTCACCTTGCGATGGAAGGCCATGCATTCGTGACAGGCAGGGCAAAACGAGCATGCCGGTCCGTCGCACGCGCACGGACGGACGCGTCGCAGAAATGGGCGCTGGCAATAAGAGCCCCCGAGGTGCCTGTGCTGGCAAAACGTATATGGGGATTATGAACGCCAAGCGGCCGTGGGTGCCGTCAAGCACCTTGGAGCACAGAAAGGGGGGACGCTGGCTTGGTGGGGTAACCGGGGATAGTCCGGATCAACGAGTGCATCAGGTCCCTCCATATGGGTGGGCCGAATGTATGGCGGAAGAGACACTGAATGGACGTCGGGGAACGGCGGTGGGCGATGCGGTGATGGTGAATCCAGTGCCTCGTACCTCCGTGGTTCCCGTGCGACACGGAGATGGGGAGTAGCAAGGCCGACCGTTTGACGAGATCAACCATTGTCGCGTCCATGGAATGCCCCGTTCGGACATGCGTCGATGGGGATAACCACACTTGCTTGCGTGACAGCGTGTGCCATCACGCTCTCCCCTTCACGACGATGACCAAGGGCTCCCAACTCTCCCAACTCAAATCCGCGCTCTCGCAAGCCGGCGTCAATAGACCCAACGGCAAGAAAAAAAAGTCGACCCCATCGACCGAGCACGCGAAAATCAAGAGAGCTGCCAAACTACACGAGATCCAGCAAAGGCTCAATCCGTTTGACGTCAAAGTCACCCGACTCAAACACGATGTGGGTGGTCGGAAAATCAAGGGGGTGACGGGACGACCAGCGCAGAGCAAGCAGGCTGGGATGCAGCAAGTAGAACCGTCGTCGTCGTCGTGGCGTGTCTGCTGACGCCCGTATAGAGAGAAAAGGTGTTGTTGAAGGAGATCGAACAGAGGGGACGTGTCGGCGGCGTCGTCGATCGACGGTTCGGCGAAAACGACCCTTGGATGTCGCTCGAGGAGCGCATGCTGGAACGATTCACGAGGGAGAGGCAGCGCGCATCCAAGGCGTCTGCGTTCAATCTGGAGAATGAAGACGAACTGACGCATTATGGCCAAAGTCTGTCTAAATTGGATGATTTCGACGACATATTGTTACCCGTGGACGAGGACGAGGACGGGCGAGGTAAGCATTACTCTGCGGTATCGGAACACGTTCGATCATCTCAAAAGGCCAACTCGATCACGATACTGTCAAAAAGGCCCATTTTGGAGGGTTCAGCGATGACGAAAAGGAGGACGAGGTACGACGTGGTGACCCGATGAGCTGTGGAGACCGCCTGATCGTTTTGTGTAGCCCGACCGAAAAAAGTCCAAAGCTGAAGTCATGGCCGAAGTTGTCGCCAAAAGCAAGGCACACAAGGTATTCACCGTCTCGTGTATCAAGTGGGCACTCAATGAGACGTTGATCCGCACAGATGCAGCGTCACATGGACAAGGAAAAAGAGGAAAATATCCGGCATGAACTCGACCAGGATTTCGATTCGCTCAGGACGCTGCTCTTTGCTCCCGAGCCTTTGTCTATACATGACGGTACCCCTACTGAGCTTCCTGCACCAGTAACCGCCGTCAACGATGAGGAGACGATGGACTACGACAAACAGGTCCGTGAGCTCGCGTTTGACAGACGTGCAAAGCCAAAGGATAGAACGAAAACGGAGGAAGAATTGGCACTGGAGCAGAAGCAGGCACTTGAAAAGGCGGAGAAACAACGGCGACTACGCATGTTGGGTCAGGATTTGGACGAGAGCGGCGACGAAGACGCCCCCGGGCGGAGAAAGAAACGCCCTCGTGGAGGTGATGACTTGGACGACGATTTCGTGGACGAGTCATTCGGTGGACTTGGCGCTGGTCTTGGTGCGGAGGACAGTGGCATGTCGGACGACGCTGAAGGGGAAGACGGTAGTGATACCGGTAGCGATGAAGAAGTTGATTTCGATGGCTTCGGGGAAAACGACCAGCCGAGTATTGATGAAGCGCCCGCCTCACACCGGGAAGAAACGCGGATGGAACCGAAACCTCGGCGATCATCCGAAACCTCACGAGAACTGCCATACACGTTCATTGCGCCCGAGAACCACGACGAATTCCTCGAGATTGTCGACGGTCTCCCAGACTCTGACGTCCTGACGGTAGTACAAAGGATCCGGACATTGTACCATCACAGCCTCGGTCCTGAAAATAAGATCAAGTTGCAGGTGAGATAAACATGGTGCCGTCAGTGTCTTGGGTCTTGATTCTGTTTATAGAACCTGGTCAGGGTCCTCATCGATCATGTATTGTACATAGCGTCGCCACCATCGCCACGAATGAAGTTGCTTTCGGGCCTCGTTCCCCACCTGTTCGCACTCTCCCGATCTTATCCCATCGAGTCAGCCGAGTACTTCGTGGAGAAGCTTTCTCTCATGCATAAAAACCTCAAGCGCGGCTTGGCGACCGGTGCCTTGGAGCTAGAAGCAAGGACATGGCCCGGACTTTCCGAACTCGCTTTCCTTCGGGTGATAGGAATCATTTGGCCGACGAGTGATATGCGCCATCCCGTCATCTCGCCTACGCGACTACTCATGGGGGCATATCTCGGGTTGTGCCGAGTCAGGTCATTTGCAGACGTCACCAGGGGGTTGTTCCTGTCTTCACTCTTCCTGCAATATGAAGTACTGTCAAAACGCTTTGTTCCGGAAGCTATCAATTTCGTGATAAACGCCACGCTACATCTTGTGCCTCATACGTCCGCTAGTACAAGGTCGCTACCTGGCGTCTTCCCATGTCCGGATTTTCGATCCGCATCGTGCGAGTCACTAACGATCGACAAGAGCAAAGCCAGAGGTCTTCGATTCCGGAAACCTGACTTGGTCTACATGGCATCGGCAGAGCCCACGGAGCAATCCAAAATTGATGCTCTCGGACTTGCCCTTGATCTATTGGAACGGTTCGCCGGCATGTACAAGTCGCTCGATGGCTTTATCGAACTATACGAACCAATCTATCTCATACTCTCGGAGTTGGAATGTGGACAGTTGTCCCAAGACGTCCAGGTACGCCCCCGGGCTGTCACGAGTTGTCGAGTCTCATACATGTCCAGTCACGAGTTACCTCCCTACAAGACAAGATTGCTCGCTTACTCAAATTCGCCCATCAGTCCCGGAAACCGCTCCTGTTGCAAGCGCACAAACCGATCCCCATCCCGTCATACATACCCAAATTTGAAACCAGCGCATCGTCCCACATCCGGCGGCAGGATCCAGATCGTGAACGGAACGAGGCGGCCAAGCTGCGGTATCAGATCAAGCAGGAACGCAAGGGGGCTATTCGCGAGTTGCGCAAGGATGCCAAGTTCATTGCGGCTGTGGAACATGATAGACAGATGGAGAAGGACAGGGTGTACAAGGAGCGTATGAACAAGGCCTTTAGCTCGTTGGAAGGGGAGAGGGCGGAACAGAAGGCGATGGACAGGGAGAAGGCGAGAGAGAAACGACGTGCTGGTCGCAAGTAGGCTGGCTTCGAAAGCGTCGTGTATACCGAGGTACGAACTGAGGTGAACTTGCATAAAATGACATCAACAAAACCTTACATGTAAGCCTCGGGTTCACTGGCAGACCGGCACGTTCCGCACTGACACTTGGTCATTCGATATTCAACGTTCAACGTTCATCGGCCGAGTTGACCAGGGACCTGGTGGTGCTGGTCAACATTCATAATTATAACGAGTGCTATGGGCTATGGCGATTTCTATCTCATCAGTCATGCACATGCCAGGGCTATATCAAGCTCGCACGAAACGCCACCGGGTACAAAGTTACACCGGCTACGGCGTCACGATCTCGCAACTCCTCATGGTGGCCTCGCACATTTTTACTTTAGACCTCGGAGCTCGCTCGAATCCACGTTATACCTATGTGGACCATGAGAGAGATGAGTAACGTTCCTAGTCTTGTGAAGCTGTTTACCTTGGACCAGCCAAAATTCCAAATTGCGTCTTTGGGCTCGGACATGAGCTGGGACTCGGACGCATGAATAGACCGTTGCACTGTTTTTGCCGTCCCACGCGGTCGACTTCTTCGGCCGTTCTCTGTAGCTGGCAAGTTGGCTGACTCAGGGGGCAAGGCTCTCCGTCCACCGCTCCCATGTCCACCGCTCAGTCAGAACACCAAAAGGACACGGCGGCGGCACCAACAGCGCCCACCCACCTGCCCTGTGTCGATGGATTGAAGGACCCTACGAAAGACCTCAGCCCATTAAAGCTCACAGATCAAACCAATCTACTCCCATTCAAAAAAGTGATTGCCGTTTTTGCTGGGCTTGCGATCTGCATCGTTGTCTCCACCCTCGATTCTGTGGTCACAGCGACAGCGTTACCGACCATTTCCGCCTACTTCAATGCTGGTTCCGTTGTTTCGTGGGTCCCGAGCGCCTATCTGCTCACATCGACGAGTTTCCAGCCGTTGTACGGCCGGTTCAGTGACATCTTTGGTCGCAAGGCGGCATTGTGTTCGGCCATGTCGGTGTTCATGTTCGGATCCTTGATTGCCGGGTTCTCGAGGAATCTCATCGAGTTGATCGTGTGGAGAGGCGTCGCCGGCGCAGGGGGTGGTGGTATCATAAGTTTGGCACAGATCATAGTGTCGGACGTGGTGAGTCTCCGCGATAGGTACGTTGACAGCCTGCTGTCGTTTCCGTCTCTTGTCCTTTGTGGATCGGCACACCAATCAATGCTGAGACGGATGCACTGCCGTTCAGAGGCAAGTATCAGGGGATTATTGGAGGCGTCATCGCGGTCGGGTACGTTATCGGTCCCCCCGTTGGCGGTGCCCTGTCCGAGAAGGTGACCTGGAGAGTCAGTTTTTCATCCCGTATCGTCTTTGCAGTGCACTTAGTTTGTTTTTCGTCTTTTGAAAATGCAGTGGTGCTTCTGGGTGAACCTCCCGATTTCGCTGACTGCGATTTGTGTGGTTATCTTTGTGCTCCCTCTAAAGCCCGTCGAGGGAGGTGTCAAGAGGCGAGTGAAACCGACAATAAGCTAGCCAGAGACAAGTCTCAAGTTCCGATTCCTGACGCAGGAAACTCTTGGCTGTCGATTACCTCGGGGCTGGACTGACCCTCTCTGGTTCTGCGCTGGTTATACTTCCACTCATATGGGTAAGCAGAAATAGGCCCATGATCAAACCGAGTGTTGTCCGTCTGACTGATGCTGATTGTCATGGTCAGGGAGGTGTCACGTTCCCGTGGAATTCACCTGTGGTCCTTGCTCCCTTGTGGTCCGGTATCGTGGTCTTTCTCTTATTTTGTTGCTGGGAATGGAAGGGAGCGAGGTTGCCTATTGTACCCAGTATGTTCCTCGGACCTGTTTCAGGCTGTTGTTTGTTCATTCTATCTGGCAGTGTACATATTCAAGCATGTTACGGTGACCGGTGTGTACATTACCATGTTTGTCAAGTATGTCTCCATTTCGTCTCTCGATTGGCGTGCTCGAGTGATCCGTCCTCTCTGCGCCATAGCGGCTTTGTATTCTTTTCGTCACTCTTTTACCTGCCACAGTTCTTTGAGGTTGCGTTGGGATATTCTCCCATACAGTCCGGAGTGTTCCTGATGCCAGTGTTAGTCAGTCAGTCAGTTTCCAGTTCGGTTGCGGTATGCTTCGGTATGATGTACCGTCTCTTTGGCGCTGACGACTCTTCGCAGGGAGTAGCTGTAAGCAGGACAGGAAGGTACCGAGTACGTCGCAAGATCTCGGTCGAACTGGATAGTGGGTTATATATCACTTGATCGTTTGAATAGACGATCGTGTACGCTGGGTTTAGTGTCTGGGCAGTCGCATGTGGCTGCCTCTCGACGGTCACGCGATCGTCGTCAAAAGTGCTTCTGATAGTTTACATGATCTTGGCAGGCGTTGGCGCTGGTCAGGTGAGGAACTCCTCGTCAGCTGATTTCCCTCGGAGCTCATCAAACATACCTATCATCCAAGACGCTGCAAACGACCACTGTGGCTGCTCAAGCGAGCGTCTCAAGAAAAGACATGTCCGTCGTGACTGCCGTTAGAAATGTACGTCGCATGCTCGCTATTTTGTCAAAAACCATCTCGAACACCCGCCGCTCCAGTTCGTTCGACAGATGGGGGGCACACTGTCTCTTGCCGTCGGATCGACACTCATGTGCGTCTTGAAACCGGCTTCCAGCGAGACAGGCTAACACCACCGTGGTCTGACGATCAGAAATAATTCTCTCCGCAACACGCTTACTTCCCTTGACCTCCCCCCAGCTACGATCAGGACGATCGTCGACAACCCAGCCATCCTTGGCTCGCAAACACCTCCGGCGCAGCTTGCGTCGTTGGGACTCGGACCCTCCCAAGCGGCGTACGCGCTCACGCACGGCTACACGCAGGGCCTGAAATGGGTGTTTGTGCTCAACGCATGTTTGGCGAGCGTGGCGACGCTCGCGAGCATCTTCATGATCAAGCACAAGGAGCTCAACCGAGGAGACGAGGAAAGACTCCGGGAAGAAGCAAAGCAATTGTTGGAAAGGGAACGTCGCCCGGGTATGGACAAGGGTGGGCGGGATTTGGAGATGGGGAAGTTGGTGAGATGAGGGGTTTTTGATACGGGTTCTGGTGTTTCATGTTTCCTGCAAAAGTGATGTCGTAGAGGTTTCTTTCGTACATTTAGATACCGATATCACCATATTGAGCAACGGTAAACGTCTACGGCACGAGGAGTCCAGCGACTTGAGCGGGGAGTCCCACCGAGACTCGCCGAGAATAATAATGTTAGGTTGCTGAGCGTGTATGCAATGAATAAATATGTCGAGTGGATGTCCTTTCTGAAACATTTGTGATGGTAAGTGCAAATGGAGTTAGCACGTTTGAAGAACCGTGACGCGTGGCGCGACGCGTGTGTGGGTGGCTGTAGACACACACTGGCACTCTTTGTCTGCTGGCACCACGAATGAACGATCCGTCATCTAGTTGTGTTCCTGCGACCTTCCAGACTCCGAATGGCGAGGACGGCGTCGCTCCAAAGCAGCTTCTGGAGTTTTTGAGATCTCTCATTCAGAAGTCGTCCAAGGATGTCGACACACCAGTCCAGGATATACCTTCCTGGGTTACCATGATATCCGGTCTTGCTGACCAGGTCTACGGCCACTTTCCTTATTTTTCGTCCATCAAACAAAGCACGACCAATGAACGCATCACGCTCACACACGTCTCGCTCGATGTCCTGGATCATGTTTCGCACCAATCGCGGCCAATCTGGTATGATGTGGACGACCTCGTAAAGAAGCTGTTCGTGAGACTGCTTGCTCTTTGCTTGTCGGCGGAGTCCTGGCTTGACGCGACAAACGCCGGCCTGGCGGACCATCTGGACCCTACTACCCTGTACTCCAAGGCGACCAACATTCTGGTGCACATTCTGGTTCAATTACTCGCTTCTCCTTTCCAAAGAGAGATTTCCCAGAGGATCATGGTGCAGTCACTTTTGCGGGACGTGCTTGACTTGAATCAGGGTGAGCAACGTACGCTGCTCAGACGTCGGTCCTGTCTCACGTGCATAGATATCTTGAACACGTCGCAGGATGAATTCCCCTTGGACATTTGGTTCTATTCAGCGCCACATCTGAGGCGAGCACCCTCCAACAGAGCAGACACACCCGTAGGGTATTTTCCATACAAATAACGCGTCGAATGCATTCTAAAGCCAAAGCAGGTTCCTCCGGATAACGCTGATGTTATCAGGCTACCAAACCAATCATTCCTTGTTGCTTTCTGCAGCGTCGTCGCAGATATCGTTTCCAGGGTGTTGCAACAGTCGGAGGAAACCCGGTGTTTCACCCATGATCTCCTGCGTCGTACCGCGCGTGTCGTTTCTCTGACGTTCTATTGTTGTTTTAGTCGATCAATCTCGGATGCGGTACGGTCACGGTGCCTCCTCCGTACTCTTCAAGCTGCGCATATCATACTCCCAATGAGTGCAAGCTTTCAGGATGCTCTTGGGATCTTGTTCCCTCGCCTTCTAGTTCATAAATTGGAAGAGGGTCCCAAGAATCCATCCCATCCTTCTGTCAGGGCGCTTACTTCCTTTTTGTCGAACGAAGGAGACAGTCGCTTGAGACTGACCCCGTTTCACGCAACTGCTATCCTTGGTATCTTGACAAAAGAGGAATGGGGGGATGCTGGGACCGAACTCAGGGTCCGTATGTTTTTGTGCGTTTGACGCAGAATTGAGACAACTGACCATACAAGGTTCTTGCATCTACGTTTTTGCGAAAGCATCTTGATCAAATGGACGGTACAGCCCTGCAGGCTGTCAGGAACATTTTCGAGAGAAATCGGTTGTATAGTGATTGGGAAGAAGTTGTGAGAGCTGTGGAGGTATTGCAGAGCGGTGACCCGGGTATTCCAAAACAGACTTCAGTGTCTGCTGGTTGGCGTGTTCGAGCCACGCAAGCGCTCCATGTGGCGGCTTATCCAGCAGAATTAGACTGGATGCACAACAGTTCCTTATCAGATGCTGAGTTCGCGGGTCGTGGCTTGCAGGTGTTGAAAAACACTCCCCAAAGGTGATTGGTCCCTCATATTTTGTATCGGTGTTGACGAACCAGTGCAGGTCGGTCGTTGTCAGAAAAGCCATTGCCGACTACACGTCATCAATCGTGACGCAACTCCCATTTTGTTTTGATGAAGGGGTTTCGCCGATTCAGTCTGTGCTCTCATTGCTCGGTGAACTGCTCGTCGGTTCCGCTGAAGAGGTGACGCCAGTGGTCCGTGGCAGTACGTTTCGGGCCATTTCGACCATTGTCAAGCACTATGCTGTCGACCTGCTTGCCAACAATTGCACTCTTGGGCTAGAATTGGTTCAGCGTGGGTTATCCGACAAAGATAGATCCTCCAGACTGTTGGCCGGGTATGTGCACACCGAAATCCGGTCATAAATATACTCATTTGTCTCAAGTCAAGCCCTCGCCCAACTCGTTAAAGTATGCGCAAACGACGCAGGTGGTTGGATGCAGATAGAAGGTATATTTTTCCATCTGGTTCGCTTCCTTCACACGGGGCCCCGGAACGCGGTTAAAGAGACGACGTTGATTACGCTCGGGTTGATCGGAACGTGCGTTTTGATCGAAATTACTTCATGGATGCGGCTAATGAATCCCAGTGATGCCCACCCACAGGTCCTTGAAGAAGTCGTCTTTCATCTGGTCTCGCAACTCGGTGAACACAACCCAGTATTGAAGAGTACTGCGTTGGGGCAGGCAAGCATATCCTTGAGAGTGTCGTCGGGTCAAACTGACACAGATATCAGCTGATTGGACTGACGAAGAGATATAAGAAACCGCCTCATGGATTCTTATCGCCATTCCTCCCCCGGGTTGCGCCATTTGTCATCATCCGCAAGTGCACGAACCCAGAGCTGTTTGCGGAGATGTGCAAGTTCTTAGGTGTCTATCCAAGCAGTTTCTTATCAATCACTCGTCCGCATGCGCTTCCGTTCCTCTTTGCCGAACGCGAGGTCAGGGTACTCGAGGAGATGGCAGGTGAACTGGGCAAGAGATTGTCGATCCTATTCTTTGGCGATGCCTCTCAGATTCTCTCTCACGTATTTCGACTTCAAGGGCCCGGACAGACGCACCAGGCCCTCGATTTCATCGTGAAAATTGTTCGGGCAGATGCCGATGAGGCGAACCGACGGTCAATAGACATCCGGAGCATCGTCCACAGTAACTTGCTCCCGCTGTTGGCGGACTTGATGGTTGTTCTTGGCAATGAGAACCCCGACGACGCAGCATCGGTAGGCGTGGATCTCTTCCTAAAGTCACCGATGACTTTTCCTTCCTTGGTTTTCCAGGCTGTCAGTGCATTGAGAAAAGTTGGCCGCATAATGTCTTCTAACCCGGGGAGTCAAGACAATAGCAACGCGGATATGACTGCCTTGCTGAAGACCAACTTGCTAGGCATCGTATCTTACATGAACGAGATGTTGCAAGATATTCGGGGAAAGAAGGCCACACCTGCCAAAAGACAAATCATTCGGGCCTTTGGGGCATTGATCGTGCAAGTTCATGATGCTCTACCAAGTGTTGCTCCTCAGGTAATCGAGCATTGAAGGTGAATTCCATCATTGTCATGCTCACTATTCGTAGGTGATGGCTACGCTGCAGACCATGTCTTTGATTCCCGAACTTACGGACGTCACGCTCTCTACGTGGCTTATATTCCTCAAGAACCTCGCTCCCCAAGATGTCGGGCCACATATCGTAGCGACCAGCGCGACCATTGAATCGTTATGGCCCTCCCTATCCCCGACTGCTCGTAACACCGCGAAGGAATGCCTTACATTCATCGTGTTCGACATCGGTGACTTGTCTGGGGGGCATCTAGATGAGGTAGTCGACCTGAGAAGTATCCCAGAGCTAGAGGTCATCCACCAAGAAATCATGCGACGCAGGGCTTTATGGGATCCACGAGAGAAGCTACACAAGATTCTAGCACAGCTAAACGGCGACAACTATGCCGTTACTTTACATTTCCTTGGTGAACTGAAAACGTTGATGTCCGTGGACCATCCCGACCTCGTCCGCAGTCTAGCTTCTGGAGATGCCTTTGATCCTTTGGTGGGAAATATACAGTCGTCGTTGTTCAACATCGCGTCTCGCGACGGGGACGACATTGAACGATTGCGATTGTTGGCTTTTGAATGTATCGGGATCCTAGGAGCTGCCGACCCGGACCGTTGTGAGATTGGCTCTGGTGACTCACGTATGGTCGTGCGAAGCAACTTTACAGACGAGGGCGAAGCCGTCCTATTTGCGATGCACCTCATCAAAGATGTTCTCGTCGGTACCTTTCGCTCCACCAGCGACATCAAATATCAAGGTCGCCTTTCGTACAGCATTCAGGAGCTGCTCCGGTTTTGTGGATTCACCTCTGCACTCGTGGCACCGAAGAGTACCATCCCAGTGCCGGCAAGGGTGCGGAACCGGTGGAGCAGTTTACCGAAGCACATCCTGGAGACAATCACCCCTATGCTGGAAGGTCGGTTTCAGAACATCGAAAACCCTCTTGTCCCGCCTGAGCGTCCGATTTATCCACGGCAAAACACTTATCGAGAATGGCTGCAACTGTGGACAACGTACCTAATTTCGAGAGCGTCCGGAGAGATTGCTCGAAGGATATTTGGCGTCCTGCGACCAGCATTGAGGAATAAGGACGTCGGAGTGGCACATCATTTATTGCCTCACCTTGTCCTAAATATTCTTTTGTCTGGGAAAGAGGATGACATCCAAGACATCCGGGAGGAGTTACTGGCTGTGCTTGAGGACCAAGTCGACGAGCGCAGCCCTTCTAGTGCGGACAAGAAGTTCCTTAGTGCCCAAGTTGGTCTTTTCCGAAACTGTGTCGACATGATCACTCCTGACATTAATTAGGTTGTCTTCACGCTTCTCGACCACGTTAGCAAATACGTGCGCATTCTTCGCCAGGATATTAGTTCCAAGAGTGCGGATAATAACAAACGCTCACGAGCAAACGCTGGATCGCAGAGCGAAGAGCAGCTTATTCGGATCGACTCTGTGTTGTCCAGTATCAATCACGACCTGATGGCTCAAGCGGCGCTACAATGCAAGGCCTATGCGAGGTCTATGATGAATTTTGAACGGCAAATCGTGGCGCTGCGAGAAAGCAACACGCCCGGGTCGACAAGAGAGCTCACTCCTCTCTACGAACGCCTACACGAAATATATGCGCACCTCGATGAGCCCGATGGGATGGAAGGAATATCAATGTTCATCCTCTCACCATCCTTGGAGCACAAGATTCGACAACACGAGAGTACAGGTCAATGGACGGCCGCTCAAAGTTGTTGGGAAGTACGTCTACAGCAGTCTCCTGATAACCTCGAGTTTCATTTGGGTCTTTTGTGTTGTCTAAGAAATTTGGGGCACTATGGTCGGTCTCTCCTACGCAGTTTTATCAAGTTTGATCACAACTATTTCAGATACGTTGAGGACACACGTGCGAGGAGTGCTTGTCCGGAATCCTGATTGGGAATCCGCACTTGCAGGCTTTGAAGCTGAAAGCGCCTGGATGATGGGTGCTTGGGACGATCTTCAACAAATCACTGCCAACAACGAATTGACGTCGTCGTACATCATGAAGGCCCGTGTTCTCTTGGCTATGCGAGCCGGAAACGCCAACGTTATGACATCCGCATTATCCAGTGCGCGTGCAGTCTTGGGTGCGCCGATCACGGCAGCTGGGGCCAATGGGTACCGCCAGTCATATGATGCATTGCTGGATTTGCACATGCTCCACGAAATGGAACTCATTTACGACGCTATCTCTACGACGGCTCCCCATTCGCAAAATCGGCGGGAAAAGATGAACGCACTCGGTGCCTCTTTGGCCGCTCGGTTTGATGCCACGCTCCCCAATTTCCGCGTCCGACAAGCAGTTCTGAGCATGCGGCGTACAGCGCTCGCACTGAGGTCAGGGGAACATTGTGCCTGCAACTCTTGACTGACAATCGTTTACACAGCCCTAATTTGTCACCGTTGATCACCAGAGAGATTGGTCAATCGTGGCTCGCGAGTGCCAAGATTGCGCGTAAAGCCAAGCAGTGGCAGACGGCTTATTCTGCAACGCTTCAAGCGCAACAAAGCAATGCGCGGTTCTATTTTATGGAGAGTGCGAAACTCGTCAAGGCGACGGGAGAGCCGCTGCGCGCGCTGCAAGAACTTGAGAATTCGATGCGTCTGAGCGGTCTGACAGAAGATTCGACCACGATTGATCTAACGGCCGATGAAGACACCGAATTGAAACGTATGAGGGCCAAGGCGAGTATCCTTGTCGCGACTGTGGCTGGTGGCCCTGCTCACGCCGTTGTAGGCCCATATTTTGCGGGCGCGTTGGATGAACGAGTCGGATCGTTACGAACCTTCGCAGCTCTTGAAAGCGTTCCAAACCGCTTCGAGCCAGGGCACGATGTTGGAAAGTGCACTATTCCATCTTGGAAAATTCCATGACCAATTGTTTAAGCAACTCTCGATGGCGGATGACGAACGGTATGCAAAAGTGCTGTTTGTAGTAAGAAAAAAAAAATCTGATCCCGTGTGTAGATCGATTCGCATGAATGCCCATATAATCAAGAATTATGCGAGAGCTGTGGGCTTGGGCTCGAAATATGTCTATCAAGCGGTACCCCGAATGCTTACGCTTTGGCTAGACCTCGGGGAGAATCCGAGAACAGCGACTCACACCATCTTTTTGAAGATTCATACCTCCATGGTACAGGCAGTGGAAAGTATTCCGGCATACAAGGTACGTTCTCTTTATACCGACCATTGTTTGCCACTGAACCATCTTCATAGTGGTTCACGGCATTCCCCCAGATCGTATCTAGGGTGGGACATACCAACCAAAAAGTGTATCAGGTTTTGTCGACCATTATCATCAAGGTCATCCGTGAATACCCAAACCAAGCCTTATGGCTCTTTGCGTCCGTCGTCAAGTCAACCAAGCCCAACCGAGAGGCGCGTGGACGCGCGATCCTGGACGCTCTGCGGGTGCGTTTCATTCTCGTAGTACTCGGCTACATCATATATCACCAATGGGTTAGAATGACCCCGCGAACGCCAACACGGATCTCCCAATGCTCATCACACAATCCCGTGCGATGACGGAGGAACTACTCAAGTTGTGCAACCACCCGATCGACGACGATCGCAAGGCGTTCAGCATGAAACGCGAATTTCCGACGCTGGCCTCTCTGGGCAAGTCGAGACTGCTCATTCCACTCCAGGAATCCCTCACTGCCAATCTTCCACCTGCATCGTCTACGACGGATAACTCGACCTATGTACCCTTTCCAAGCGCGGCGCCCACGTTCGAAGGTATGGGGCACCGACAAGAGACGGAGGGGTGTTGCTGACGATGTTGTGATAGAATTTTCGGACGACATTGAAATCATGCGGTCGCTTGCGAAACCACGCAAGATCACGATTCGTGGATCGAATGGACAGACGTACATGTTTCTCGGTAAACCCAAGGATGACCTTCGCAAAGACGCGCGGTTGATGGATTTCAATGCCATCATCAACAAATTGCTCAAAGCCAATTCAGAATCGCGAAGGAGACAGCTTCGTACGTCTTGGTTTCGTTTACGAGACGTGGATCATGATGGGTAGTTTAGATATCCGGACGTATGGTGTGGTGACGCTCAACGAGGAATGTGGTTTTATACAATGGGTTCCAAACACGATTCCCATTCGCCCCGTATTGTTGCGGTACTATGACACGAGACGAATCAAGAACTGGGTGGGCGTCCTTTCTTCTTGGGAGCAACGATGCGTGCTGAATGCCCAACATCACCACAGTCCTCTGAGATGGGAGACGTATTTAAAAAGATCAAAGAGGCGACGGATAAAGAAGCCGGGGAGCTATTCGTGACCAGGGTGCTGCCAATGTATGTCTTCATCCCGTGGCGGAACGATCTCGTCAGAGTTGATGCGCGTTCCAGATTCCCTCCCGTGTTTCACGAATGGTTCGTCGAGACATTCCCAGAGCCGTCTGCGTGGCTTTCCAGTCGGTTGATGTACGGACGCACGGCGGCGGTGATGTCAATGGTCGGGTTCATCCTCGGGTACGTTCCTCTCATTCACCCGTCGATGCGCTGACAAACGCGGTCCGTCGTTTCACGCAGACTGGGTGACCGACACTGCGAAAACATTCTGCTCGACACCAACACGGGCGACGTCGTGCACGTCGACTTCAACTGTCTTTTCGAAAAGGTACGTTCTCCCTATCGAGCAGCGCACACCTCGTCACGCACACCTGCAAGGGCAAAACGCTCGAAGTCCCGGAACGCGTGCCGTTCCGCCTGACGCAAAACCTGATTGACGGGATGGGCGTGACGGGTGTGGAAGGCGTCTTTCGCACCGCGTGTGAGATGACGATGCAGTTGTTGAGGGACAACAAAGACTCGTTGATGAGTGTTCTCGACGCGTTTATCCACGATCCGCTCGTCGAGTGGGAGGACGAGAAGCGTAAGATGGTACGTGTCGCGTGCTGTTACCGACTGAAACTCGGAGGAACACATGCATAATACAGGATCGTGATCGACGTAATGCAGTCAAGTCCTCGACCGACCTACGGCACTTGGCCAAGAACGCGCTTCGCCCGATAGAGCGAAAGTTGAGAGGGGTGTATTCACCTTCCAACATCAAATCCCGAAATCACAGCGGAAGTGGCTCTGGAAGTAGTGAAGAGCGAGAAATTTCAACGAGTAATCTGGTGGAGATGTTGATTCAGGAGGCGACCGACGGCGGAAATTTGGTGTGTGCATTCTGAACCCTCTTCTCATTTCAGAGGACTTATGGTGACGTTGCAGTCCAAGATGTATCCTGGGTGGGCTGCGTGGCATTGAAAAGAGTCCATGTAGATTGTTAGATAAAACGCGATCACCCATTCGTGAGATTCGACTGGCGGTACTCGAGACTTCACGCAAGGACAGGTGCACAGGGCACCTACGACATAGAGTGTATGTATGCATTGCAAGGTGAGGGAAATCATGTCTATGCGGTATTTAATCCTTTTTCATCGGTTTCGACTGGACGACTAAGCGTCAGCGTAAGAACAGACACTCGAAAAGAGACGTACGAAAGCGAGCGAGTAGATACCATAGGCGGTACCCATCATGCCGACGGCGTAGACACTAAAATAAATCCCTGTGACGAACAGCACGTGTGAACACGCTGCGTTGGGTTGTTACCGAAAGAGTATGTATACCTAGGTAGAGCCTTGCTCGTGGTGGACGCAAGTAAATAGGCAAATGGGAAGACTGGAACGACGCAAGTGAGCGATGGGATAAATCGCATGGCCTACAACATACCTGGAACACCCTTTGCTGTTCCAACACGTTGTTGGGACCTAGAATCAGACATGCTTGAGACGTTGTAGTAAAACACATTGTCGCTGGACGTACGGTTGACGAGCGAGTCGGTGAACATGGCCAACGATGTGTTGGTTTGGTAGTAAGGATCGGAGTCTGAACGGTGTTTTGGGTTGCCGAACTCGCCCGAGCGTATATGACCCGCATCCATGGCAGACCGTGTCCGTGTCCGCGTACGTTCCCTTTCTCTTCGTCGTTCACGCACGGGCCCACCTGTCGATAGGGCGTGACGATCCACAGACCGATCATTTATGGCAACACAGCGACAGTGTTGACAGCTGCTGAGAAAGAGCCCGCGCCAGAGGGCCACACTCATCGATGGACGGTCGCCGTCCGAGGCGCTGCGAGCACGCCAGAGTCGGACATTGTTGGTGGTGCAGATGATCTGGGGTACTTTATCAAACGCGTCACGTTCAAGCTTCACGAAACCTATGCGAATCCGTCTCGAAGTGTGTTGTTCCCCTTCGTTCCCTCTCTTGTTCGTTCATGTGACACGACCGGAGACAGACGTAGACAAGCCACCCTTTGAGGTCTCAGAGACGGGGCAAGTCTCTCTTTTCGTTCACGTCCGATGATGACCATGATCACGCCATGGACAGGTGGGGTGAATTCGAAATCCAAATCCGCATCAACTTTGTCGCCGAATCTGGTGAAAAAGCGATCACGCTCTACCACCACCTCAAACTACACCCGTGGACGATCACTTTTCCGATCCCTGGTACGTCGTTTCCAGCCGAGCCCGAGATACCATCCCCAGAGAATGCCGCCAAGCTGGGTCCGGTGTATTCGTGGCAGTACGACGAAATCGTGTTTACGGATCCGTTTCAATCGTTTTTGGCGTTGCTCACGGCACATCCACCGACGCCGTTGCCAAAGAGTACCAGGCGGCCGGTTCCGTTTCACACGTCGAATCCGGCATCGTTGCAAGAGACGAGAAAGCTGGGCGTGCCCGAGTTTACGAGCGATATGGAAAAGGAAGAGGCAGAGCGGTTAGACGAGGCGAGGGGAAAGGTTGTCAAGGAGCAGGAAAAGTGGCGGGCCATCTTGATTGAACGAGAAAAGGAGCTGGACAGACTCCAAAAGTTGGTCGCAGGTAGAGAGTGAACATGTACATACACAGCCACACAAACACTCGTCCGTTCGTCGACCATGTCCGACCAAGACCGTTATCTGTCCCGCAAGCAAGTCAGTCAATCTTACCGTCCTCGCAGCTATGTAAGTCTGTCGTGTTATCCTGGTGGCCCCCAGTTCATTGGACATCACACTAGGTCATGTCCCCAGGCCTTCTCCGCGCACGCGCACCCTTCCGCGTCCAAAACGCTATCACCGGGGTCGTTCTCGCGGGGTTCGCCACCGCCGTCTGGGCATACTCGATCCGTGCCGTCAAGCAGGACGATTTTTCAGACGTAGACGAAGAGGCGAGGGAGATGATGAAGGGGAGGGACGTGGATGAGATAGCGTCGTCAGTGGCAGCGGCAGAGGCGGACGTATCCCGAGAACACGAACGCGGACTCGCGACTGGGGCACCTCCTCGAGGCGTGCTTGCACCCTGGTTGGATCGTGCATTTCCGCGCTTGTTGGACCCAACGCGGAAAACGCTCGTGTGGGGCGCTCCTCCGATGGATGACCTTGGACGGGTCTGTATCCGAGGATCAGGATGACACTCAGAGAGACAGTCCATTCCTGCAAATATATACATGAAAACGGCTAACAACAACCAAATGCAAAAAGTGTCCGTTCAACTAGGGAGTATCTTTACTTGTCTACAATTAATCCAGCTCCACAAAGCACAGGGCATCGGTAGCACAAGCGATGGGGTGCAGTTGAACACAAGATTCTGAACATAAATACGACCCATGCATCACCTCTGCACACCGACGCAGGAGGGGAACCCACCACCAGCGGGGGTCTGGAGAAGTCATGCACGAGGCAGCCAATCTAACCGTGCATCGATGCATCACGTTCATGCAACCGACACCGAATCCGGTATGCGACACTCACCTCCCGGGCATCTATCTACACTTCGATGCCCATTCGAACAAGGCCCTCCTTGGCGGCTTCGTTCCGCGCTGCCTTCTTGGTTCCGCCTCTGCCACGTCCATAGACCTCGCCGTCGACCTCGACACGAACGGTCCAGATAGGAGTGGTACTGGCGCTCTCGGAGAGAGACTCGGCATATACCCACTCGACTTCAAGCCTGTTTTTCTGGAGCTGTTGATTGAACAATGCGAGATGACCCGTCGTTGTAGGCGTGCCTGACGCATGCGGATGGTGACTCGGGGGACGATGGGCTGGGCGAGTACTTTTTTTGGATCCATCCGACGCCGTTACGGATGATGTTGTGTCGGGGGGCGGCGGGGAATCCGAAGAGGCGCTCGTACTCGGGGTGAGTGGGGGAGAGAGTGGAGAAGAGACGAGGGGAGGAAGACCATGTTGTTGGCGTACGCGAATGTATGCTTCTGTGGCATAGGGTTTGAACAACGACGTGAGCCATTTTTCAGCAGTGGTGGAACCCTGATCGAGATAAAGGCCTCCCACGTAAGACTGGGGTAGAAATGTCGTCAGTCAAGGGTCAGGGCTGCGTGGCTGGAGGGTAACTGACTTCAAAGACGTCAGCTGCAGGGTGCGTGTGAGGTGGTGGCGTGAATTGTGGGCAAGGCACACTTGCCTTGTATGTTGATACTGGCCTTCAAGCTGATAGCCTGGGCGGGGTGTAGCATGAGTCGGGCTGGCAACTTGTACCGGCGAGAAATGGGTGCAAGGGTGGTATTACCAACGATAAGCGCGCGTATTTTCTGGGAAGAAGAATCAGAACGACGTGCTGTTCGAGAGTACAACACGAACCGTGGATGGACCGACACGTAGGTGAGGGTACATGTCGTAGAGGAGGCGGGTGACGACAAATCCAAGGACGGTGTCGCCCAAATGTTCAAACCTGTACCGGAGCTGATGAGAGATGAGAGGGACAACAGAAGGTACTCACTTTTCGTTGTCAGGACTGGGATCGTCTGGATGGTCCTCGAATACGTGGTTTGGGCGAGCATAGAAGCTGCGGTGGGTAAAGACCTTTGTGCGGATGTGGTCGTCGTGGATGGGTGGCAGGGGAGGGAACGGGTGCTCGTCGGTGAACGTGGGGTTCAATACGGGACTGTTGGCCATGTCGAGTACAGGACAGAAACGTGAGACAGCGTGGTCGAGGTTGACGTGAAAGAGGCGTCTCAAGTGTTTCGACATCATGGCATTGATTTAAATACTACACAAGACTCCGCAGTACATGTACTCTATCTCTACGCCGCCGTTCCTTGTGCCGCCGCTGCCGCCTGGTCACCGGTCAATCGTCAGTGGGTGTTGGACAGAGGGCGATGAGACCGACCTTGGCTTTTGCCTTCATCGCAAAATAGTCCTTGTGCAGACCACACTCGGTCTTTTCTTGTCTGCCTGCCCAGCGTCCAGCACGTTCGCCCGTATCACCGTCACCACTCTTGATCGTACTGTGCCAGTCACCGACGCTCCTGTACCCTTGATCGAGCAGCTTATTGCGCGGAACGTTGTTTGCTTTGACATAGTCCTCGACCTGGTTGAACTTCCAGGCAAAGAGTGGGTTGAGCTTGAGCAGACCAGTCGCATCGACCTCCAGCGGTTGGAGGGACGCGCGATCGGCACCCTGAGATGCCCGTCGTCCGGTGATCACAGATTGGACGTTGAATTCCTGGTAAGCACGCTGGCCGGGCTCGACCTGTACGAGGTCCGTCATCATCGCTAGCATGTTGAACACGACCACCAACCTTGACTGCGAAATCATACGTGTCCTCGTCCCGCTCCCAGAAGCGCTCTCCCCACTTTTTCTCAAAGTCGGCGACGGACTGACATCCAGCAGGTTTGTACACGTTCACTTTGAGCCCATATCGCTTCTCGACCTCTTGCACGAGAGCATATGTCTCAGGGAAGTGGTACAGGGTGTCGATGAAGATCAGCGGTGGCTGTTCGCTGGTGGATGCGATTTTAGATAGCATGTCGATGGCGACGATGCCCGTGAGACCGAATGCGGTCGTCTGGTAGAGGTTGGGCAGGTGCTTGATGGCCCATTCGAGGATTTGGGGAGGGTCGAGGGAGCGAAGATGGTCGTTGACCGCGTCGAGCGTGTCTTTCGAGAGCGGGAGCTCGAGCGGGGTGGCAAATGCGGGAGACGACATCGTTAACGCCAATGAATGTCGTTGGAAAGGTCGTTAAATACCATTGCCAGCGTCGGCGGTTTCGGGAAAACCAGTCAGCGCTTCCCATCGCGTTTGCGGCCGTTGTCGACATTCCACATCCGACCACATGGATTACTACAAACCTCAACCAGCCCAGGGCTCAGTACCGTCCACGCCCATCGCACCCAACCCTGCCCCTCCACCCGTCCAACCAGCACCTGTCACCATCGCCACCGTACCCGTCATTGCAACCCAGCCCGTCAAACGACCCGATGGACAGCGTGACTTCAAGTATACGCAGGAAATATCCCAGATGGTGCGTCGTCGTCCTCTCTTGCAACCGGCCACCAATACCATGTTCATATCAGATGTTCGTCTTTGGAGAGATCCAAGATCCAAATCACGAAACCGTCAATCTCGTCGAGGACATTGTTCGCAGCCAACTCATCGAACTCGTAAGCAACGTCGTGCTACCGTCGTGACCTCCTCTCATACATCCCTTTTAGATCCTACAGGCCCGCGCACTCGCCAACCGGCGAGGTGCCCGCTACCTCACCGCAGAAGACCTCATTTTCCTCATCCGACACGACAGAGGTAAAGTCAACCGTCTCCGTACATACCTCTCGTGGAAAGACGTCCGAAAACACGCCAAGGACAGTGGGGGCGATGGTGGTGGAGGCGTCGAAGTCGAAACACTCGAGGACGGGGCCGACGGTTCGTACCTCTCCCAGACCTTTGACGACCTCGTTGACGCGATGCTGCAGACAAGCTCACAGCCAAGGCACAAAAGATCACCATTAAGCTCCCTTGGGAAATCTCGACCATCTACTCCGAAGTCCTCCGCCAATCAGGCCACCAGTCTGACGACGAGGAGGACGAAGACGATATCGAAGCACACGAAGCGTCCATCCAACGCTTGAAAGAAGCCGATGACGCGACCCGACAAATGACCCGCGAAGAATACCAGCACTATTCCGACTGTCGACAAGCGAGCTTTACCTATCGCAAAGGTGTGCCTCCCCCCCGATGTGCCGTTCATCCCTGACCGCCCGCTGTCCAGCAAAACGGTTTCGCGACTTTCTCAACTTGCCTCCCCAACTCGATTTGAAACCCAACGACGACACGGTCGACATTGTCGGCTTCCTCGCGTTCGAGATGGTTCGCTCGCTCACGTTGGCAGGTCTCGACGTGAAACGATCACTCGAGGAATCTTATTTGCGGGACGATTACACCCCCTCGACGTCCTCTCCTCTCCTCGGAAAGCGGAAGGCGACGAGTATGGGCATGGATGGGGGAAAGCGTGTCCGGAGAGACGGTGGTGACGACGACGATGACGACGACGACGCACCGCTCCCCACGAGCACCCTGTTCCTTCCACCGCCTGAAGCACGTATCGCGTTACGTCCCGAACATATCCAAGATGCGTTTTCAAGGATGCAAGGCGATTGGGCACATCACCGGAGTGCTGGCATGAGGAATTGGCGAGGGGGCTTGGTTCGGACGCGCGTCAGCCTGATCTGATTAGTGCACGGATGTGTGTGTTGTTCTTGTCTTTTACTTATCGTACACATATTTGTAGCTATCACCATCATATGTTTTTATAGAATTTATTTGGATACCTCATCGAACGTGGGAGGAGTGCTACAGAAAGTATCCAGACACTGTCGATTCGTGTAAATATGGCAGGTCTGTAAGAATCGGTGGCGTCGGACTGGTCACCGATCGGCAAACAATGGCCGGACGAGACTCACTACCGGTTTACCCATTTTGGATTATTTGCCCCTGAGTTTATGAGTTCGACGACGACCTGATCCTCGTGAGGGGCACACTTGTTTAAATCCATAGACAGAACATGTTCGGTTACCATAATGGAAGTCGTTTTCGGGAATAGATCAAAGTCTACGCTACAAAAAAACCTAATTGCGCCAAAACGTACTTCGAAAGACAAAGGAATAATGATCCTTCGAGTTGTAGCCTTTCTCAGTCGAAGGCGAGGCCAGATAGAAAAAGGAACGATGGGGTATTGGGAGGGAAATATACCGAGCAAGGTCGGGGGTCAGAGCGAGTGTGTGGATAAAGGCGTAGGGTACCATTGATTGGATAGTTCTGTGGACGGGCGTTGGCACGACTGGCATGTATCGTGAATTGTGACTGTCACTGCTACGTCTCGACCTGGACCGCCCCTTGTTCAATCAAGCATTCGTATTCGAACGGTATGTATTTTTTTATGCGCCAGAGTTCAGACTGGACATCATCGTAGACTTGACCAGTCGTATAATTGACGTGGCGCAAGCAAGATAAGATAAGCGCTGGGTATCGCAGTGGTGGAAGGATATATCTAAACATGCTTTGCAGGATGCGTTAAGATAATGAATTGTATTCTATACAACAAACAGTAACACGAGCGTACTGGTGGACGTCCACATACACACGTGCTGCCGTCCTAAGAGAACTATAATCAACGTGCAATTTTCTGGAAGAACTGTTCAAGTACTGGAATGTCATGTCATGATGCCTCGCTTCATATCGCTGTAGACAAATGAAACAGGTAAGCAAAGCATATCCGAGCAAGGAAAGCCAAACATACCTTCGTCAGGTTGCTTGTAGGGACAATTTGAGAACTTGTCTTCCAGATCCGAGTACAAGCTCAACCACTTGTCTAGCACACCGACAAAGTCCGCATGCGAGACTTCTGTGCGCGGCCATTTGGCAACCGTGCGGAGCGTGCTGTTGTAGAATAGCGCGAACGTGTTCGAGACAAGAACACAGATCGGGTCGTGCAGTTCCTCTGGCCAATTGTTATCGAGACAATTCACGAGTTCAGCATTTTGAGCGACCTCCGTTATGTCGTCGACACTCGTGATAGCAGCATGTTTTTGGATAGCTATATCCTTGACGTCTCCATCAGCCCAAGCAGCGTATGTCTTGGGCCAGTTTCTCATATGGGATGGACGGCCGGTCCCAATGGGTTGTGCAAAACCCGCCTTGTCCGCCACTCGCAACTCTGAGGCAGGAAGTGGCCCTGCGTAGGAAAAAAAGAATAGAAACAAGACGTAGAGAAAAGACTCTACATCATCGAATTGTGTGTGCTTGCCACCCCGGAGGACATTGTAGGAGATGTAAGGAAACGTTCCCTGGTATACCGAGTAAGTTGGTGAGGGCAGGTGATACATAGCACCTACTGTTCGCAGAGCTCTCATGGGTTTCTTGCTATCGGGCTCCGGGAGACTGGAAGATTTATGTGTGGAGAGTTTGGAGAATAAGGCCAGAGGCTTGATTGGTTCCGGTTGCATAGGCTCTTCGGCTTCCTGTAGTATGGCCATGTCGAGGTCGATTAGATACCCTCGCTCGTCTTCGGGACGAAGCCCAAGAACAATGTTATTCTCGCTGATATCCCGATGCAGAATGCCTATCTTCGTGAGATATTCATGCCCTTTCATATCATCGTACCAATATACAATGAAAATAGAACAAATAGACACACCTAGCAATGCACCACGTAGTCCTCGTACGAAGTCGTGCACGCCCCAGAAGTACCTCACCGGTCGCTTCAACTCGGAGGCAGACAGTGTCAGCATGCAGTTCTCCACGCCCAGTTCCTCGATTTGAGTGTCAAGAAACCCTCTAATCACACCCAATGTCGTGCACATTTCGTCGTCCCTCTTTATTTTTTCCGTCCTGAATATGAATCAATACACCGTTTTCCTAGGACATATAGGGGAGCACGTACTTGAATGGCACAACCACGTTGGGGTGGTGTCTGCGTTTCGTCAGGTGTTGCATTACTGCATCCTGTTCTGCCACACGTGTGACATCTTGCCACGACGTTTTCAATGCCAAACGTTTATCGTTGCATTCGAGGTCTACGACACAGAATACCGTCGTTGCCCTTCCACGAATCGAACTGGTCGTGAACAAGATCCCCAAGCATTCATAACCATATACAGCAACCAGATAGAAGACAAGACGATCCACGTCTTCAGGGATGCCTTGTTCAGTCTTCCGTCTCTTTGATCGTGTCGCCTGCTCGGCACCAACCATGACCTTGGAAATATCTCGTTTTGTGGAAGAGGACTGAGTTTTGGGTGAGGAAAAAGCAACTGGGTCACTACGAGCGCAAGTCGCGGGTCGGTTCTCAGACATGCACACCCGTGCAAAGGGATTCGGGACAGAGACTTCATTTCTAGGCCGCTGTGACGTAGCTTATGAGGTTGATGCCCTCGAGTGTCGGGTCACGTTCAGGGCCCTGCAGGCTTGTTCTCTGTGTTTCAGCTCCACATCCGGATTGTGGCCCAATTCTACCTTGTCTGCCAATGCGAGCCCAAGCAAGATTCGTATGAACTCGATGCAACCGCGACCGTCTGTTAGCATCAGTTCTAGACGCTCCGTTCCGCTTCCCTCTCCGCGCATGAATACCGCCTTGTCCTTCGTGACTGTCATCCCAAGGACATAATAAACCCATGGCTGCACCCGCTTCAGGCCACGCGCATATCGCTGCATCTGTTCGATTCCTGCAGCCAGGTCCTTGTTCTTCGATTCACCGACGAGGCGCGAAGCGGTGAAGTTGACATACTTGGGATCGACTGTCTTGAAGTCACTAGAGAACGCCTCGATTGGTAGCAAGAGGAAATCGGGTCGCATATCCTCTCCATCGGGCTCGTATGATAGCAGCACGGCGTGATGCTTGTCCTTGGGAGCTGCGAAACGATGGAGCAACTCCCGGTTCACTACTCCGAGTCTGGGCTTCGCGAAAGCAAACGCGCAATCAGTGATGTGGTTGAGGAACGAGACGAGTTCGTCTTCTCGGAGGGGTTCAGTCGGAAATGCGGTTCACCCAAACGAGTACGTCTTCTCCTTCTGTTTCCCCTTCACGTTCGAATTCGTGGACGAAGATCCTTGCTCTCCGAGATTACTTTGGATATCCCGAGTACAACCATACTGATCGGCATGCTCGAATGCCTGCTGAATGGCCATTTGAGTGGCATCGGATTCCGGATCCAGGGGGGACTTGAGACCACGTGTAGCTGCTCCGTCGAAAACCTGGACAACCTTTTTTTGCACGAATTCCTCCAGGATATCTCTTGCCAACTTGGTCGGTACTATGTGTCCGAAAACGTGGTCTGCGAGACCTTGCATCAGGAACCGTGCCGTGGCCAGCTCATGGTTCATCGCGTCGTCTATCTCGGTGCGTGTGTGGGTCTGGCCTGGGTGTCGATTGGATGCTGCCTTTTTGAGAGGTGAGGGATTGCTTATCGTGCGAGTAGGCTCGACCACTCTTTTATCTTCAATTCGTCTGAAACCATCCATGTTTCGCTGAATGTGAGCAGTAACATTAACCGGGAGGTTGAGTGTGACCAGTAGCCAACGTACGATAATCTTCACGATTCTCGCGTAATTTTCCGCGCCTGTTACAGCATCGGTAGGACCGATAGGTGTGGTGAACGTTGTAGTAGCCATTGTGCAGAATGAAAGAACACGGACGAGAATGGTGAGTGTTTCTGAGTGCTAATTGAAAAGGGTGGGTCTTACTGCTGAAAGGACACGCTTAGCCCGTGTCTTATACCCAGTGGACGTGTGGCAGTTTGTCAGACCGATTATTCGCGGTGGACAGGACAATAGAGTGTGGTGTGGAATCGGACTGTCACGGTGGCCCACCATCTTATTACTTACCATTACCGAGCTACCTGTTTTGGATTGTATAGCCCCTGAGTGCGTTCACGCGGACGTGGGTTGCCACGACATGCGAGCGTCACCTGGGAGCTTTCCCCGCTTCTCTTTCAAGATCCGGATCATGGCTGCGTGCGTCTGCGGCAGATGGATGGGCTCGAACTCAGGTGTCTTGATGGAGAGGCGCTCGAGCTTTGTCACTCCTCGGAATTTTTCTTGCTGAAATAAAATAAACACCTATTGTTTTGCAAGTTGTGGGCATCTCCATGATACATTTCGAACGCTCAAAGTAGATTTATGATGCGCCGCAACGCAGGAAATAAGTCACCAGCCAGGTCCGTTACACAGTCTCTGCAGGACGAACGACAAGCTTGGTCGCGCTGACACTATTCGTCTCTAATTGCCTCAATCCAGGTACAATGCCCTTCAGCCCTCCTGGAAGTACCTCGACCTTGTTTGGCTGCAAATTCACGTCAGCCGCGTCGTTCATCCGTAGGCGCGTCCACGACACAGCCCAACGTACCTTGATCTTCCCTTCTTCGAGCCACTTTGTGAGCGCGACAGAAAACTTGGCACCGAGAGCGTGGTTCTGTGGAAAGTGGAAACTGCCGACGACCAAACGAACCATTTTGTTGTCTTGCTCTCCGTTGACGTACGGCGCGGTGACGACGGTCAGGGTGCCCCCTGGTGCCAACAAGGATAATGCGGTCTGTTGTGTCATTTCGTAGGACACCGCGTCGAATATGTACGTGATGGGGGCGTGGGTGATTCGTTCGACTTGCTTCTTCAGAGCGGTCGCAGACATGGTCCGATCGAGAACGTGCGTCGCTCCGAGAGAAACAAGAAAATCGGTGTTGCGAAGCGACGCTGTCGTGATGATGGGCGAGAAACCAGACAACTCTGCCAGTTGGATAGCTGTGCATGGGAAGCGTATAAGTACGCACACGCAAGTAGGGCATGAACATTGGAACTTGCCATATTGTCCGAGGGAGGATGCGCCTCCCATAATGACGATGGGGTGGTCAGCATATTTGCCAAGCCCCTCCTCTTCAAACGGCGGGATGAAACCCAACCCTTGAGGTTGTTGAGCATAGGTGGCCACCGCAAACGGGGTAAACCCAGCGGAGATGGTAGCAGCTTGTTCAAACGAGACGTTTGGTGGGATCTGCGAAGCATCTCGTTAGTTGAGAAAAAGAACATCGACACAACGACCAGATGACAGCCAACCTTGGTAGCTCTCTGTGCGTTTGTCAAACAGTACTCTTGATACGTCGTATAGTTATTCCCAAACATCGTTAGGAAGAGCCTGGTCATCATGAGCGCGCAAGTGATGAGTACCAGCACGATGAACATGCACCTCGGGATGAAAGTACTGACACTTTGTCGCCTAGAGACAGATTTGTCACCCCTTCACCGACTTTCCGAACGACACCTGCGCCGTCTTCTCCAACGATGGCTGGGTACTCCTTGACCATGAAAAAGCCCGACTGCTGAACTTTCCATTCAAGCGGGTTCAGTGCGATTGCTTCGAGCTGTATGAGGACTTCCCCAGGACCAGGCTCTGGTATATCCTTCTGGCCAAGCGTATATTCTGCACCAACATTTGGGAGCCACAGGGCTTTCTGAGTGGCCATGGCGGTTGCGTCAAAGGAAGATGAAAAGAAAAGTGAAGCTGGCCCCTAACCCAGTCCATATTTCGACTCGTTTATAGCCAGCGACATGGACCAAGGATGACATTGTGGTCTGAATGAATCAGCTGTTTGCCCAGTTCATGACTCAGCGCGCAGTGATGTCAAAGAAAGCTCTACGCGTGCGAATGGGCTTGGAATTACGTGTAGTCAGCATTCGTAAGTGTCCAAGGAAGAATTCATTGACGCGAATGCTGACACCCCCGGCTTGACATTTCCAAGCACACAACCCAAATATGGCGTGACGTCAACGCTGATCATACCGCGCGCGGAGACTCCCTCGCAATGCCACGAGTGCTGCAAACAAGAGCATGAACGATAATCATACGCTGGCGGATCACACATGCGATATCCATACCAGCCAAGTGAAAACGGCGATACACCCGGCTCACGCACGCGTCTCCTGAGGATGAACAACCAATTTCTTTGCACTCACACCCGTCATCTCCAGTTTCTTCAAGATGTCATTCAAACCTCCTGGAAATACTTGAACGGGACTAGGCTGTAGGCGTCTCGTCAGCCAAAGCCGCGCTGCTGCACCGCACGTCGTCAGGACTGGGACAGCCCAACACGTACCTTGATCTTGCCCTCTGGATCAGCTTGTACGAGGTTCAGTTATGCACACATTTCTCGCTTGAGCCAGCTCCAAATTTCTCTCATATCCCCAGCCTCGTCGCCATCATTACTCACATGCACCTCACTGACATCCACGAATGCGTAGCGCTTGCCGACTAAACGTCCACTCAATCCGTCCAGCCCAGCACGGACCCCGGGGCATACACGCGCATTGCTAGAACATGAAAACGAGCAGGAGAGAATGATACCGTGTCTTGAGTGAATCGTGCACGTCTATACAAGTGTCTGAGAGTCACCAAATATGGACGGTGACATGGGAATGAAATCTCACCAGCTCTCCCCAATGAAACGTGTTGCTAATGACATACTCGAACTCGGGAGTTTGGCCGTACGCCCAATCCCAGCTCTGGACTGATGGGTCAGTCAACAGTTCATTGAATGCATGATTGATAGACTTGCCCGCAGTTCGCACATGCCATCTTCGAAGTACTCGTCCTCGAGGTAGCGCGGTGTTTCATGAACGAAACACGGCTACAGAGACGCGTATTAGTACGGGAAGCGACTGTTTGAGTTCAACGAGGACTGACGTACCTGTTCATCAATGGCATACTCTTTTCTGAATGACTCTATGACAGCATCAACAAACGCCTCATGCGTCGCCGACGCGCTAGATTGCACGAGATTCCGAACCGGAGAACGCACAGAGGCAACGCCCTTCGTGCGCATCGTTTCCTGGAAACAGCAGACGATCAAAACCAATACGCCGGAATCATTCGCAACGCGCCAGAGCTCTGATCACCAACCTACCTTATTGGTGCGCAACAGGTCACCCAGGGTATCCAACCGTGTCGAGATGAGCATCGTTCCGTGATGATATGCGCGGTTGTTCACAATCTTGTACGCCGAGCCTGAGACGTGGATATAGGCAACAAACAGGATGAGCAAGGGTTTACGCGAGCTGTCGGTATCCACTCATCTTTTCACCAGCGACACAAATGTCATTCCGCTCGTTCACATATGCGTCCACGCCGAGCATACGTACAGCGCGCACGACGACGTTCGCGGTGGCCGTCCGGTCGAACGTCGTACGTGGGACATGAATCGAGTAATTGGTATTCCCTAGGTCCTTGAGTGTGCGAATCACCGCTGCCGTTCGTTTGCAAAAAAGTCGTTGTGGATGCGGAGACATACGTGGTATACGGTTCCCCCGCCGCTTCGTCGCCTGATCCAAGGAATATTTCGTGTTGCTGATGCGGTGAGGTTGACCTCTTTCCAGGGATTTTGGTTCCTCCCAATGATGACACAAGGCGCATCCCGGTAGAGAAGCAAGAGCGGAGCGCTAGGTGGGTGGAAGCGGAAAAGCCTAGACGAACAGGTCACTTTTTTTGCCGTGGAGTTGAAGAGGAACGGTATATACCAGTCCTCGAACGTAAGGTTAAAGTATGGATTCGTAGAATTTGAGACGTAAATCGAATGTGCTGGTCTTAGTGATGTTGGAGGGATGGCTGCGTACGTACGTACGTGGCCGCGGAGGCGATGGAATGGTACTGCATGTGATCTGGGGAGGCGTGGTGCTGGTGAAACAGATAGGTGTATGTGTACACCATGACGGGACAAGGACAACATGCAGTGTCCTTGCTCGTAGACGCAGCACAGTTATTCACACACGTAGATCCAGTCCTGTTCGTTTGAGCAATGATCTAACATCTGGTCTCACAGTACATATGTTCGGTTTCCCGTTGTCACGTCCTCGATGTATTACGCTCTATATAATACGACAAGAGGAATATTCACCGCTGGAGAGTGGTATATATAGGACTCTCGACTTCGTGTATCTGTTTTTGTCCGACAGGGGATCCAGGAATCGTCTTTGTGAGGCCCTATCATCAAAATGCATTCCGTGAGACACGAAAACAGGATATATCCCCAAGACGTACGAGTTTCTCGAACATGCATTGATTAAGCTTGCGTTCCGGTTTGCGACATGCGAAGTACTCCTGCACATCAGTCAATAGACTGCCTCGACGACGAGGCAAGGGCACACGCCTGGTTGTTCTGCTCTAGACAGCCCCAGTGTGCTTCAAACTGTTCCAAGCAGTTTTCACGCATCTTGTTTATCCTATTCGAGTGCATGTGCATGTTAGTTGTATACGAACGCGAAGATATTCCAACGGCGGCGGTCTCGGCGAGATGGCTTACAAGTCAGTTGCGCATCGTGTCACTCGTCGGCCTTCCTTCAAACACCGTCCAGGATCACCACCCGCCTCGTTCTTGCAAAGCATAAAGTCCTCTGAACCAGCGTAAGACGCCGTGCACCGATCACATCGTAGCAATTCATTCATTCAAGACGATACCAAGGAACCGCATCCATTTAGCAGACTCCGAGGCGAAGCAGCCGAAAGACGCACCATTATACTCCTTGCAATACGCTCCAACGAAAAATGCAGCGCTTTTGAGCGGTGCACTGGTCACACCCAACTCCTGTACTTTGGGCACCGAGTCAGGGAACGGTGTCTCATCTTTGTAGGGTGTCGAAGAGGAGCCGGGGTTGTGGAAAACGCCCATTGTATGCCAGCTGTGAGAGTTGGACGAGGTCTATGTTGGAGAAGACCGGAATACGAAAATAGAAAGTCGTTCCCACTACCGAGACGCGTTTCCTCCTAACCACGACATGGTGAGTACCAGTTCAACGTTCGTAGACGTTCTAAACATCGATTCCAAAGCCACCGCGCGTACCTCCGAAAGCGTACCACCTTCTCCTCAAGACCCATAAACTTACCATCTTCCTCACGGTCCACCAGTCCATTACGATCGCAAAATTAAAAGAGGAGGCATTGTCGGCGCTCATATCCGACATACTCGTCTCCTCATCAGACATACCAAGCTTCCCGACAGTACCTGGCGAAGATGTCGACATGATAGACGAAGAGGAGGGAGACGCAAAGGTCCCTCGCGTCCAAACGATCAAGGACTTTGAGCTGTGCCGAGCAACCAAGGACAAGGGCAAGTCGAACGCGGCATTTTCTGCACCAGCACCCGTGTCGTACGAGACGTTGGACCCATCGATGCCAATCAAAGGATTGCTCAGTAACTGGGAAATCCTCTATGTCCAGTTTAAGGATGAGGATGGTATGTTCTTTCCTCCTTCTTGACAAGCCCATTGTCCATCAGTGTTAGGCAATCTACTACCCGTGCAAGTTTTCCAACCTGCCTTCCTAGACGAAGATGACGAGGAACCCCGTCGAGCCCCACCGGTGCAGGAATCCCCTGTAGCAGTCAGCAAGGGAAAACGAAAAGCACCACCAGAATGACGTATGTAGAGGGGTGAATGTGAATGTATTATAATCCAAGTATGATGCTGTACATTTTGGGATTACTACCCTCGTTCTTTGGTCCATTTCTTCGATTCGATGGGGAGGAGCGCAGCAGCGACGCGTCGACCTTCCTCTGCCAACAAATTATACGTCGAACACGCGTTCTTCTACGCTGTCCACTCAGCATGAGCGACGAGCAGCAAATTCAGCACGCACCGTGTCCATCACGTCCATCTGTATTCCCAACGCCTTCACGTATCCCCGAATACGATCCGGCACGAGTGCCACCCTCGCGCCCGTCCCAAAAATCAACACCTCTACCATGCATGGTTCATGAGCGCTCCACAACACGAACGGACACGTCTTACCGGGTTTTGGAACGACGACGTCAAACACCTCCCAATGCGCCCTCGTCCATGCGTCCCACGCGTCCTGCCCCATCCCCGTTCCTCCGGTGCCGCCCGCTGTCTCGATATTGGGAACGTCCCACAAGAGGACGGTACCCTCGAGAAATACCACTGGTCCTGTGAGGACAAGGCCATCTGCGAGTTTGATGCCCCCCGGCCCGACGGAGGAGACCTGAACGGGTGGGGGCACGTCCGAGGCGAGCATGTTCGTGAGGGACGTCGGACGGTCTGGCGCGTGCAGAGGGCGGGCTGTGTGGATGCGGCATATCGATTGTTGGAGTTGGCACTGGTGCAATGGTGGTACTGCGGATTGTTGGAAGAGCAGTTGACCACATGAACGAAGAGCTGGCTGTGATCGTCGGAGAGCTGTACGGAGCACCAGGGAGTGTATCATGATGTCCAACATGTGGCCATCATAGCCTCAAAAAAGCTGTGTAATATACAAGCTGTACAAATCACAGATATGATGATCATAGGTCTATTGGTATAATGTGCTGGTCATGGAAAGATCTGCGATTAAAGGTACCACCGTAAAGCGTTACATTCGAACATACAAAGACAGCAAAAAAAATCGAATGGAGAAACGCTACACCGCTGAGAAATAATTAAAAAAGACATCGGAATCCTCAACCACGGTACACGTCCCGGGTAATGTCAGACTCGGAAGTGGCCCATCGTTGTTCATATCCGCTCTGCGTCCGCAGTCGCGGAGCAGGTGGAGACGTGGGTGAAGAAAAGATGGGGGGAAGAGGCTGGGCCCGCGCTGTCAGCGGGCGAGCCTTGTCTGGACGCAATGTCTGGGTGCTCCATGATGCGGGTCGTGAAGGTCTACCGTATTTGTCAGTAGGCTTCTCGCTAAATCAGATGTAAGTAATACCCACACATATTGGTGTGGTCCAGAAGTGGCAGTGGAACTAGGGCGTAGATGCGGTGATACAGCCGAACTAGAACTGGGCGTCAGGAGAAGAACCACACTCGCTACCAGAACCAACTCACCTATAAAGAGAAACAGCCATAGCCCGCTGTGCTGCAGTTGCTGTCCGGGCGATCGCTTGCGAGTCAGAGTATGCTACAGAAGGATCAAACAACAAGCGTGCCCCAGAGTTGCCGTTACTCGGTAGGGAATACGACGGCGATTGAAAGGATGGGTGTGATGAGCGTTTAAAAGGCGCCTCTGCGTATGACTCTGTCACCGGATAGGTAGAAACTCGCCATCGATCGTCGGATTCCCGACGAGGTGCATCGAAGGAGGACTGAGAAGGGTATGGGAAGGAAGAATGGTGGACCGCTGGACCTGGGTGATGCAGACCTTGCATGTAGGAAGCATCGTCAAGAGTGTGTCCTATTGCGGAGAACAGTGGCAGCGGGGGAGCCTCAGGCTCCGTTGCATAATCGTTTTGCGCTGCAAACGATTTCGTTTCTGCAACGGGCTCCAATTTTCCTCGTGGGTCGGAATCCATAGGACGGGGAGGAAGAGGCCGCAGCGCCCGCAGGTTCCCGTTGGTCTGTCGAGGTAGGTATTTTGTGACGCCGGGAAGAGCATCCTTCAGGTCCTTGTCAGAGCCCTGGTCCTTTTCGCCGTCTGGGAAAGGGCCTCTTTTCAAGACCTCGGAATCGGGTGCCTGCGCTTCTGTGATCTTTCGGTCATGCTGGAGGGAGTGTTCGTACGGCGGCGGGGGCTGGATGTAGCGCTCAGAGTCGTTCATGGTCTGAGCTGCATGGAAGCGATGAGAGAAAAGAGTGAGCGCCCAAACGAGGCATGTTTTTGTGTAGGTGATGTTAGTGACAGCAGCCGCGTATGTAATAACCAGTGCGAGGCTCGCATGTGACATGGTCAGCGGACTCTCGTACCGCCTAGCTCATTTCCGGTCCTCGTCCTCGCCAGCTGCCACCCATAATACTACTATTTGTAGACCACGGCATAGCGAATCCCCGTTCAGATCCGCCGTCTATACTTCAATCCCTTCTAGGTTCGTACCCTGTGGGCCAATCAGTCCCAATTCATACCTCATACGCAGACAACCCACCAACTTGGGTAGCCTCAAATACACATCTGTCCCTGAAAATATTTATGAGTCAATCACTCGTGTAGGCGCAACCACCACAGCTACTCACCCCATCCATCCAAAGAAACCAGTTCCAGAGAGCCTCCGAAATATCTACAACAACGTTAGATCATGGTCATACTTCGGGGGTCGAATCAAACCTACGTCGCGAATATATTACTCATAGGCAACCCCAATCCCATTTGTTGATGTGGCGCGATCCCAGCTTGGCTTTCAGGGTCCTTGCCCTCCTCGCCGACTTGCTCGGCAACGGTTGCCTTCACACCCCTGGAACTCGCGGTCCGCAGAGCTCCCAACCGATCGTTATCCATCCTCGTGGCATTTCTGACATGAGAGAACGAGAGCAGGTCGGATGGCGATTGGATGGATGTGGAAGAAAGTCCGCCACCTGCAAATTTCGTGACATTCATATACCATCTGGAAACTGGATTCATCGCGAACCTTGATCCGATATGCGTACGCCAACATCGTTTTCTCCGGCTACGATGGTCGCTCGGATCGGTGGCAAGGTGGTCGCATCTCGATGCTCATGTCCAGTAGCTCGCATGGCCTGCCAAGGAAATGAAGTATAAGTATCAGGCTATCATTCAAGAAGCCGGCGAGAACTCACGTTTCTCAACAACTCAAATAAAATATATCTTCTTGCGACTTAGCTGGTGCACCGGATCTGATCATGGAACCGTACTCACTCCAGGTGTTCGCGTATGTACGAAAACTTGGTGTCCAGATGCCCATCGACGATGACGTCTGGCCATGTCCCATCGGGCCGACAGTTTCCCATGTCATCGTCAATGCCATATGGCCGGTTTCGCAAGAGCCTCACGCATTTGTCAACGCTATTCTTGAGGTTCAACGCAGTATATATGATACCAACATGGGGATCCTGTGCTTCCAGTGAATTCTTTCCTAGCGATTCTGTCAAGGCAAGATGATGTTCGGCGAGCACGCGTCTTGATATGCGCGAAACCAACATCCGGTGCATGAATGAGTCAAGAGAGTCAGGCGGAAGGTGGGGTGATGCAAGAGACAACCCAAGGGAAAGACATGGTATTACGGGAGCGCTAGTGTTGGCTCAGCGGAGGGACTTGGTCGTGGTTATCTAAACGCACTGCTCGTTTAAAAGAGTTTCCAGGAATTCACAAAACGTCTCGTTCTCGTTCAAGTTGGTGATTCGGGGGAAATGTCTAAATCTGCGCGCGAGTTAGTACCCCGAGGCGTAGTAAAGGATGTTGACAACTTTTCGAAAGCAGACCAATAGAGCTGGAGAGCGGTGAACTAAACAGGAGAGTGGTGCACTGGACGGTGCTCACTTCGTACACCCTGGCTACGCCTTCCTGGGTGACGACCACGTATGGCAGAGCTTGAAGGTCTCTTATGCGGTGAGCTATTCGTACCGGTAGTTCGGTACGGACATAATTGGCACTCTAGAAATCGTTTATCGGGTAAGAGTACTCGGAAGGAACGAGACATACCTTGATCAGCCGATCCTCGTCCATTTGCCGACCAAAAAAGACCTGGTATGGTATGGTTGAGGAGGAGCAGGCTTGTGAATGGGAGAGTCGCGTACGAGCTGTCGGAGGGTGAGCCTATGTGCTTCCTTTGCAGCATAGACGTCTAGTTGGCGATTTTGGTAAAAGTGAAGGGCATTAGAGAGAGTGCGGGAGTGAGGGAATCGTCGAACAAGACCACCACCCCGCCATGACATGGTCGCTGTCAATGGCAAAGATGGACATGTAAGTCGTCAACAGAGCGCATCAAACACCCGACGAGTCAGATTGCAAAAGCTCACACGGACTCATTTCATGTTTCTTTCATAGAATACCCTCCGAACGTAGTGCACCAATAATCAAGAACGCAGACCTGCGGTCCCGGTCTACACCAATCCAGTCACCTCTCTTGTTTGTCGGTAAACCCTCTTCGCCTGCCACAAATATCTCTTCCTTATTTTCTCCAGCGTTCTGTTGTTCCCTGCTCAACTTTTCCTCCTCTTCACGATCCCAGAGTACTTCCTCCCACTGAGAATCACTGACTGCCACAGCGACCGTTTTTGCGTCCCGAATGTTGGGAAGCACCGACAACAAGAGATTGGACAACAGTTCAGATGTACCATCTGCAGCCTGCGAATGAAGGACCGGAAGTGGGAGATATTCGGCCTACATGTCGACGTGAGTGGATAACAACAGGCTCGGATGACGCTTCACCAACCTCCAACAACATACCCTTGACGGCACCACCTGCAAGAATGACGTTGCCCACGCGAACGAGCCAGTCATTGCCGATAGCAAAGACATGTCCTTCGACAGTGAGTTGTTGAGCTGACGTCTGTCCACGCTGTGACGAGGAAGTATTGCTCTGTCGGACTGGTATCCATCGCGCTTTGAGTTGGCTGAGCAACTGCTCTAGTGCACCTGGAGGCCGGAGAGTAAGGAACGTGGTACGATAGTGCGGTAGATGTGTCAGTTGGGAGGACGTGCGGGCATCGGCACCTTGGCTAGCGATATTCTGGGCCGTCGCCAGAACGTCCGCGCGGGATGGCGCAGCGGGGTCTTCCAAGAGCACAAAAACATGATCATTCATGGTCAGCGCACACATAGTCCGCTCGGCATGCACGGAAAGACCAGGGATGGTGCCGATGGTCGACCTATATGAACGGACGCCGAGAGTCCAACGTCCTCTGCTCTGACCCTGGGCCGGGAATCAACACGAGGGTTGACAAGGTGCGGTCGATTGCAGAAGAATACGAACGTGATGGTTTCGTACGATATTTTCAGCGATGAGCTCCAACCCCGACGTTGGTGGATTTATCCATCTCGCTAACCTGTAATAATAGTTCAACGGCTGTCTCGTGCTAGTGGGATATGTGTACCCTGTAAAACCCATATCGTGGTCGGCGTGTGAACTTTGAGCCTTGTCAACTTCCTCCGTGATCCAAGCATGGATTGACCGGTAATCGACAATCTACGAACTACAGGCCTTGGTCTCCATCGTAGGCCTCCAACCGGGTGACAATTGAGCCCCCGTCCGTCGTTAATCCGATTTATTCAAAGTGGTCCGATCATCTGGAGTTGGATCCTTCCCGTTCGTCTTTGACGTCTCCGGCAGATCGGATGATAACACCATACCTTGATGTGCTCCGTCCCATCTCTCCAACCCTCATATTTATCAGTACATTTCTACCCGGTCGCCAATCACCAGAGTGTTTGACAGGGTGCACCCCTCACGCATCCTTCTTCGCGTTCGTCAACCGTCTTCTCTCGACTACCAATCAGTTAATGTTCAATGTTGGTATTCATCGTCGTGTAAATTGATCAAACCAACCCAATGGGATGCAAATGAACACAGATGGCATGTCTGTAGGCCAAAATGCATTTAGGGGGGGCAGCACAGGGTTGACACCAGTTGCCTTTATAGATCTCTTCGGCCCTCTGATCTGATACCCCTAGACCATGGCGCTGAGGGAAGCATTCTTGTCCGAACCTAGACCCTGCACTGCATGACCCGTTTGACAATTGTTCTCCACAGTGGGGCCGTAGCTTCCGCCCACGAATACCACCGCAGACATAGTTGTATCCAGACCAGCATTCGACCAAGATCCTATGCCGGTGAAGTTCATTCACAGATGTCATGTAGCTCTCGTATGCTGATGAAGAACTGTGGTTCGGGTGTGTGAAATGATATACATGCAAAGGCGTATAGGAGCGGTGAAGTGGTGTTTGGTGGACCCCAACTTCAATGAACACAGCATAAGCAAAGGTTGGGCACCAGAATCTTCAATCGATGTAGCTTGGATCTTACAGTACTTATAAGCAGCACAGGAATCCACATGCCTGGGGGGTTTCCCTTGTATCTTCGATGATGCTTTACCTAGTAGAGGCGATATCGGATTCATGTTTGTTTTTTGAAGCTTCGCTAGTAGCAATGCCTGCCCTCTCAACTCGGTACGTCCGATGAGAAGCTCACTTCAGGTCTCAGGCAGTGGCCCAAGGCATTCCGTCTCATCTCCTCCCTCCCTCACGGCTCGGCCATGTTTGTCAAGGATACCTTTGTTCCATTGTCAACCACCAAAGTGTCTGGCGAGGTGCGTAAACGCGTTTCCCCAGTACTTTGTGTCCAGCTGACGATCAGCGTGATCACGGTCAGGCAAGAAGGGGTAGCGAAAAGCGCGGCATCTCCAACACGAATCGGCTGATCGAAACCCTCTCCCCCTTATCACGTTGCCACCGCTCTCGTGTGCGCTGATCGTGCTTGCTCAATTTACTATGGTCACGGGCCGTCGTCGTCGCGCACGAGCTCGCGTGGTAAAAAATCCAGGCTAGACTTGAGCGCGTTCACGACCGAGACGCTTACTGGATCTGCTTGTCAGAGTTGCGATACACGATGCATCCTGTGGGATTTAGGACTTAGCTAAATGTGTAGCTCGACTTGGAAATACATCATTCGAATTGTCCCTAATCTAATGGCAGGGTCCTGCCAGGTCGCAGTAGTGGCTGCTAGGTCCTGGTTAGCCGTAGTCCTTTGACTCGTCGTCTGTCTCAGGTGTTCGGTTCTTCGAGGGCTTGGGTTTCTGTTCGATTGTTCGATTGGGGGAGTGGTGTTCGGAAATGACTTGGTTCACTAGGCGGGCAGTATCATTTCAAGGCACTTACCAACTTGGCAGTTGTACATTACATATGGTGACAGTCATCGTGTGAAATACGCGCATGCCTCCCAAACGCAAAGCGACGGACGACAATGCGGGTTCAAGACGTGTAACACGCGCGAGACAGCGCGACGACGAGCCAGATGAACTCAACTTATCGTCCATCAAGCTTCCATCGACGCCTGGTGCCCGACATGGCCCACCGGCGCGCGTCGTGATGGACTGCATAGAGATCATTACCCCCAGGTCATTCGCGTATTCACTCAGGAGCAATACTGCATGTGCTTCCCCATCTCACAAGCTCAAGGTTCCCTCACTTCCAAAACAACCGTCTACTCCTTCGCGGCAACTACGTTCTGGACCTCTTTCACCAGAGAAAGCTGTTCAATTTCCGTTAACCCCTTCCCGAGCCCGCCCTCCTCATACCCCACGCGCCTCTCCCCCAAAGCTACAGCTCCAGCCTAACGACATCCCCGTAACACCGGGCAAGCGTATCACTCGGCCACCTTCCCCCGAGAAAGGCAGTGGCGATCTCATAGACGCGCCAACCCCTATCAGACTCCCCGGTGTATTGCCCGCTCACTTGGTACCTTGTCTCCGACTCCAAAAACACGTCATTCTTGGTGCACTCCAGTCATCCGAGCTCATCGACGATGAAGACCACATGGTTACCAATAACACTGCACATACCCAATTATACGGTTTACTTCATGGCACAACAACCCGCGGAGAAGGTAACAGTTGTCTTATACTTGGACCGCGTGGAAGTGGGAAAACATCGGTACGTTTTCTACGATCAGTGAACGCTGGTCTTGTGAGTAATCATCAAATAGCTCGTCGAGCAAGCGATCAAAGACCTACCAGAAGAACCAATAGTTCTTCGGCTATCCGGCCACACACAGCACAATGACCGGCTGGCTCTACGCGAAATTGCACGACAACTCTCCCAGCAAACTGGCAAATCGTTTTTGCACGAGATGGAGGATGTCAACGACACGGAAGAAGAGCCCAACCCGTTTATTGATCCAGGCCCTACGATATCCATTCCACCACCATCACATCTCCCCGCTTTGATATCCGTCCTGCCTACCCTCTCCCGTCCCACGGTCGTCATTCTTGACGCCTTTGACCTCTTTGCACATCATGCTAGGCAGTCCCTACTTTATTGTCTCTTGGATACGGTCCAAAGCTGCAGGGTAGGCCAAGGTAACAATGGACTAGCGGTCATTGGTATTACCACCCGCATCGATTCCATCAACCTGCTGGAAAAGCGCGTCAAGAGTCGGTTTTCCGGCCGCATGATACGAACCGCGCCTCCATCCGACTTACTCTCGTGGATCAGTATCTCTCGACGTCTGCTGAACAGGCCTGTTGATGGGTCCAGCGAATGGGGTACCCTCTGGACTTTTGCGGTGCATATTTTTCTTCAAGATCGAAAGGTCGTGGACACACTCAGAGATACATTCGCATTAACTCGGGATATCAGAATGCTTAAGCAACTGCTGGTGAGTAGCATCTGTGTATTGTTTGACAGTGAATGATAGTGATGTAGACTGCTATCGTCACTAATTTGGGGACAACGTCCCCATTTCCGACAGCGGTCCATGTCTCTGCGGCGGTTTCGGCCCAGCGGCTTCGCCAAAAGTTCTCGAATTTGCAAGGTAAGAAGCTATTACATTCTGGTAGACCGTGTCACTAAGTATACAAAGCATTATCCTATCCCTCGATCTGCCTTTTAGTGGCCGCGATGCATGCCCATTCGGCCGGTCATGATGTAGTCACGTTCGAGATACTTTATGATGCATTCCGAGAGGAATTTCGCGCTTCTTCGGCAGCACCGGTTCAGATCGAAGGGGGAAGTATTGGGATGGCTCGATGTTCGCGTGAAGTTCTCATGAGAGTATGTCTGTCCTCTAAAGCGGCTGTCTTGGTTTCTCATGCAGAATCATGTAGAGCTTTGAAGAGTTGGTGGGTGCACACATGTTCACGAACGTTGTGGCGCCATCGCCAAATGTTGCGCCCGAGTTTGTGCGTTACCGTTGTCTGGTCGAGAGGGAGGTCGTGAAGCAAGCGGTGACCACGATGGGACAGACCAACGTCAAAAAGTGGCTCAATAAAGCATCCTGAGGTGTTTCAGCGCGGGGCCGATGTTCGCTTCGTGTCAAAGTAGATGTGATTATGTAATATATGATCCTTGTCTGCAACCATGGCTCCCCCACATCAATCAGATCTCTTTGCCCTCGACTATGTCAACGAGTCGTGAGCCTGACACCGTTCGCACCAATTTCCTTACTGACTTCGTTAGCCATATTGATGCATTCAAGGCCGCACTGCAGCTGGACGAACACGATCACTTTGGTCCCGCGTCTACGCCGGGTACGCCGGTCCCTCAAAGCCCGCGAATAAGAAAGGTTTCTGCGCTCTCCGATTTCGCGCCCATTAATCTGAAAGTGAAGAGGTACGTGTTTCATCACTGTCTGACGATCCTGCCATCGATCTCGCCCAATTCTGCTCAAGGAGGAGGAAGCGAGAAAGGTCTCCGGAGCATCGGCAAGAGTGGCTGTTTCTCGTCGTCAGGTGGCCACTTTTGGTACGTGTCGATTGCCGCCGGTCCTTGTCTATATTCATTCATCTCGCTTTGTCACAGGTGTTCATTTTCGTCATCATCGCCGCTCAGTTTGGGCTCTACATATTCATCAGGCAGATCGTCAATACCAAAGAATGGCTGTCTGCTTGTGAGTCGAGCTGCATCATTCTAGCACTGCCTTACGCTACGTTAGGGAGGGGTCGTAAAGGTGAACTGCGTCGGCGTCTCCGCGCGTCACGGACATACGAAGTGAGTACACTCGTTTTAAATTTTGATTCCATAGCTCATATGACATCATCTTGATGGTGTAGGAGTGGAAAGAAGCAGCCCTTATCCTAGACAGATACTTGGACTTTCACGAGTGGAAACGGATCGACGAGGACCCGTTCTACGACTGGAAGTTAATCAACAAGGTAGGAATGTTGGTCGCTTGTCAACGCTGCTCGTCTCATTCGCAACAGGTCAATCGATCACTTAGGATTTTGAGGGAGAGGAACGATGTTCGTGGAGTGCTTGGTGTACTTGAAACGTGTGTTCGGAGTAACTTTGCTGGCGTCGAATCACCGAGGTAATGACAATGTATCTGAACAGCTCCGACTTTGTGCTGATCGTTCTATCGAAGGCTATACTGCGAGGTATTTTACTTTCTTGCTGCCTACACACATCTCATCTTGCTACAGACTTTTTTTGGGACTAAGAATTTGATCGAATGTGTGTCGTTACTCCACTGCTTAGCTCCGTCGATGAGTGACACCTGTCTCCCTTTCCAGCATATCACGACGAACAAGTAAAGGCGCTCCGGTTCATTCGGAACTCTATGGAATTGTCGAACGAAGAGAAGAGGCGATTTTTCAAGAGCGCAAGCGCCAATCTTGGGACATCGGCTTTGTGTCTATCTGGTGGCGCGTCGTTCGGTTATTGTGCGTAACTCCATCCGTGGCATATTGGTTAGTGACCGCTTGAAATGCAGATCATGTAGGTGTCGTCAAGGCATTCCTGGATGCTGGCTTGTTACCTCGGGTGATTGCGGGGACCTCTGCGGGTGGTCTTGTCGCCGCACTCGTGTGCACTAGAAAAGACGAAGAACTGAAGGCCCTCTTGATCCCCGAATTGGCCCACAAGCTGACAGCTTGCGAGGAAACGTTTGATGTTTGGATCAAGCGTTTCCAGAAGACTGGTGCTCGGTTTGACAGTGTAACGTGGGCTCGGAAGGTCCGTCGCCTCGGAATGTTCACCTATCACTTGACTGAATTATAATTCAGTGTGCATTCTTTACGATGGGCTCGACGACATTCCACGAGGCTTATCTCAGGACAGGGCGAATACTCAATATATCCGTCATTCCAGCTGACCGTCACTCGTTAGTTCCCTATTTAATTGCTCAAAACTCTTCTGATCTTGATTTTACAGGCCAACAAAACTATTAAACTATGTTACCGCGCCGGATACGGTCATCTGGAGCGCGCTGTTGGCTTCAGCAGCAGTGCCTGGTATCCTGAATCCCGTAGTGCTGATGCAGAAGCTCAAGGACGGTCGCCTTGTACCATGGAACTGGGGAAGCAAGTTCAAGGATGGCTCGTTAAGGTTTGGACGCACCTAATTGGACACTGTAGTACTCGTGCTCATCCTCTCTTGCAGGGTGGATATACCAATTCAATCTCTCAACCTTTATTTCAATGGTATGATTTAACCTGTCCTAACGACCTTGGCGGTGATTGACGTTCCATCTGTAGTCACACATCCAGTTGTATCGCAGGTCAATCCACATGTCCACCTATTTTTCTTTGCGCCTCGGGGTTCCGCCGGGAAACCGGTAGCCCACAGAAAGGGGAAAGGTGCATTTCAGCAGTTTTGATACTTCACCACCGTTGACGCGGGCTACAGGTTGGAGAGGCAACTTTTTGCTATCCGCGGCTGAGCAATGGCTCAAGTTGGAGCTTACGAAGAATTTCAAGGTAAATAACATGTATTTACCACTGTCAAGAGTCGGACGAAACCTGGTTTATAGGTCATTAGAGACCTTGAATTACTCCCCCAGTTATTGGGTCAGGATTGGTCCAGCGTCTTCCTTCAACGATTTGATGGCACTGTCACGTATGCATTGTTTGCGTTTAGTGGTTGTGTTCTGTATCTCATACTGTTGCCAGGATATGGCCAAAAACGCGACTATGGGTGAGTATCTTTACAAATACATCATCTGTTTGATTTGATCCGACTCTTTTCAGGACTGGTTCCACTTACTGAGTGATCCAGACCCCGTTGAACTCAAGAGAATGATCCGAGTTGGCGAATTGGTCACCTGGCCCAAAGTGAGCCAACTGTTGAGCCATTTGCGCGTGATTAATACCACCTCCGAAGCTGCACATCATAGAGAATCGGTATCGAATTGAGCAGGAGATAATGCTCGGTCGACAAAGCGTCCGTCGCGCCATGCGTGTACGATCTAATCAGACCCCCACTGACACGGACGGCGTGATCAACGAGTCTCACCCTCCGAAACCCCTGCTTGGCGTCCGAGCGTCTGCGACTTCGACAAACATCGAGCCTTTGCCGATGGATACTGATACAGAAAAGGCTTTTTCTAACAATGGGACCGCATGGTACTTCCGGCGTGGACGTCCTAGCATTAGAGATGCCCCAGAGTCGGGGAACTCAACGCCATGTGACGTTGGATACACAAATATCACGGACCCGCTCCGCTCCCCCGCTCTTCGTCGCAAGTGGACTTCGGATCTTCTCGAGTCGCGAGGCTCACCCGATGGAGATGCACCTGCGCCACGGGACCATTCTCCTACTACGCGGCGTGCTGGCAGCTCTACGCAATCTACTTTTCTGAGCAGGATAAGACGAAGATCCGTTTCTGCGCTTACGCTGCCATTTCCTTCTCCCCTCAAGACTTCGAAAGTTGTGATCAGTAGAGAGCCCAGCCCAGATAGACACGAGCCTCCTTGGAGCAGTGACAGCTCCTCCGAAGAGGAAGTTGCATCCCATTACGAGTTAAAGGCTGGACGGGCAGCTGGCCTGTCACCCCTTGTGCAAGACACGCCGTGCGATTCTGATCCAGGAGGGCCATCGGAAGACGTAGACTCGGACTAGTACGATATACGACGGATGTTCACGGACTTTATTTTTAGTTCATTGTAAACTTTGCACTGTAGCCATACGACTTCTGCATTAAAGTACCATTTTTTGAATGCTGCAGGATGGTCCGTATTTACATCGACGACCACCTCACTTCAGAAGTAAACTGCCGTCGAAAGCATAAGTGACTAATCTACACCAACCCACAAAATCGTCAACTATTATTAATACATAACCCCGGCCATGCGGCGCTAGTAATACAGCTAGTGGAACTTGGGCACCACGGTCGAATTCGCCGTCAACCATTTGGCGCATGACAAGCATGGGCATCCGTACAATACTGTCTGACACTGCAAACTCAAACTCACCTACCAGAGTCGACAAATCTCGATTACGCTGCAGTTTGCAAATTGCAATCAGCGATGTACTTTGATGTGCAACGAGATATGGAACCGTACGCAAAGCGCTAACCGCGAATGCAAGCCTGGGCACTCCTGTAAAAGGTCAGCCTATTTGTGAAGTGGGTGTGCAACCAAGTCTTCGAATTTAGTACTAAGCGGAGCGCACAGGAAACTAGTCACTACCGGGTGAAATCGTAATCCTTCCTGCGGATAAATGAGTATCTATCACCTTGACTACAGCATTTATTGCAACTGCAAGCTGTGGTTTGCAGGAATATTTGTTTTGTCGAAGGCAGGGAAAAAAACAACACTACAATGATGTTACGTGAGTGCCTACAAGGTTTATGTCAGTCACTAACAAGAAGAGGGTGTGAATCATCATGGATCGCATTGAATTGAACTGTTCAGACGGTATATAGTCCGATCAATTTAGGAAAGGATGGACAAGCGTACCGCGATAAATTGCGTCTAGAGATCCACGCCAATCCAAAATGTTGATTATAGCACCCTGACTATCACTAGTCTCAACCATTTCACACTCGTAGTGTGCAATGGTTTTGATACGATCACTGGTGTACCCGCTCCAAAGATACTCTTGAACCGAACAACATGATTGCCATACCGACTCCGCCACGCGAACTCTGTCTCACCCGCTGAACTTTAGAACAACTTGAGCAAATTGCGCAGTGATGAGTGAGTAGCCCCATGGTACAGAAAGGGACACTACCAACCTAAGATGCAGTGAGGATGGAGGCCCATCTACATTACCACTTTCGGAATTGCTGTGGGTGTGCGTTGTGGCGAGTTCCGTTCGAAGCCCCTGAATTCACCACGCTACTGACCAGAACCACCATGTCTAGTCCCACAGCCCAGCAACTCGCAGAAGCTGCCGAAAGACGTCACGAAAGCGCGGGCACAGTCGTTTCAGGCGCACAGCTCATGGAAGAGCATGAGAAACGCCAAACCTTTCGCCGTATGATCGACCCAGGCATCTTTCGGCCCAATTCGCACCAAGTCGCCATGGACTCTCTCAAGGCGAGCCCGCCCACCCGTCCTCTTCCCGTGTCGCTCGATTGTTGATATTGACATCGACTCTTTTGATCTGTATGATCATGGTAGACCCTGTCCACGATCGCAGAAAACATTCTGCGCGAGCCCTGTAACCCCAAATATCAAACGTTCAAGCACGAAAACGATACCATCAAGCGCAGGTTGATACAACCGAAAGGTGCACTCGAGTATGCGCTGGCGGTGAGTACGCTGTCTGAATCATTGCTTGCTGTGCCCCACGCGTTACATTGCTGTGCGTCGAGGCGTCGTCTGTCCATGTACTCGTGCTGGTGCTGGTGCTCATCCCTTTGTCCTCGTCTTCTCAGCTCGGATTTAGTCCCAAAGTAAGTCGATCATCACGACGTCGGTCCAGTCGGCGATCGAGCGGACGACAGCGACGGTGGCGTGACGCACGATGGCACACCCGTCTCACGCCGACCCATCTATGCAGGTAGAAGCCTTTCAATCCCACTACGTCTTCAACGCCAACAAGATGGACGATCTCCGCATGGGTGCTGCAATCCTCAAAGAAGCGCTCGAACGCGAAGTCGACAAGGAAACACGGTCGCAGCGGACGATGGCGGAGCAAAAGGCGGCAGCCGCGGCGGTTGCTCAAAACGTACGTTTGACGCCCCAGTTGCTGCGTGGTCCGGATGGGGTATCGGGTGGACGTGTGTTGATACTTCCTTGTGTCTTTTTTGGTAGGTCAAGTTGGCGTTTTTAGAAGATCGTCAGCGCAAGGCGGTACGCGATGCGAGGGACAGGGAGCTGCGTGAGGTTCGAGAGTCTGCCAGAGGATCTCAGGGTGCATTCGTACCGCTTGCACCATCACCATTGCCAAACGAAGTTCCCGCGCCGATGCCTGGAGTAGGACACACATTGACCGCGGTCGATAACCCTGACGTGGACCAACCACCTCCGTACCATGACTGATCACCACACATTTCTTGCTTGTACAGTTGTATCATATCTACCAATGATCCCGAAACGACGACCATAAACGAGGCGAACGGAATAAACGAAAGTGATAGTAATGTAGGATTTTCTAAGAAGACACCACCACTACTTTTAGTTGGAAGGCATCGAAGATAACGGTCGTAATATATATGGGGTATGCGATCTATGTGTGCCAGAGGACTGGTCCGCCTCTAAACATACCATCAGTGATCCAGAGCGAGAGTACATCGCTAAAAGACTCACGAATCGACTCCTCATACGCCTTGACGCGTTGCAGGACCAGACTCTCCTTCGCAGACAAGCTCCTACTCACGAACGGAGTCGTGTTACTAAGAGGAACTTCATGAATGATTTGTGGTCGTCGTTCAGTTAACGAGAGCATCCTCGCGGGAGACCCTGCACGTTCCGGATAGTCTTCAGGATCTAAATTACTCGAGCTTTGTTTCTTTCTTCCGGACATCCGGGCCATGGATCTGACAGCCTCGGACAAGCGTGCGCTCGCCGTTCGCCGAGGTATGTGTGTGATGATGGGTGGAGGAATGCACGGCTTGGGCGTTTCAGACACAGCTATGTCAAGAGGTTGTTTGGATGAAAATTCTGGACTGCGGGTGCTAACAGGCGGGGGTGGACTTCCCGGACTGCGAATGTAGAGAGTTGGTAACGGAGGCTGGGGTAGTGGTTTCACCGGAAGAGACATATCCCTGATTCGGGGTCGGGGTGGTTTTGGCCATGAGCACGGTGCCTCGGAGACAGCTAGGGTCTGAGATCGTTGGGCGGGAAGTTCTGGACTGTGGACGAGGAGAGGCGACGTCGGAGGAGATAAGTCTGGCCTTTGGTCGTGAAGAGCTGGAATAGTAGATGCTTTCATGACCGGCATTGGGGTCTCGGACACACCTAAAAGTGGCTGAAATGGAATGTCTGCCCTGCGAACTCGGAGAGGGGAAATAGAACGTTGAGCTGAATATGGCAAGGGAAAGACTTGACTCTGGGGTGATTGCGTGATAGTAATTCCTGATCGACGTGACAAGCGGGCTTTGGCTATATCTATGGATGGTGGGCGCTGCGATTTTCGTGCTGCTTTGTCCTTCCGTCTCCTTTTTTGCGTGGGCGGCAAGCCATGCATATCGACCTCAGATGGGAGGTCTTGCGTAGATCCGCTCGGAGTCCAAACTATACTCCCGTGGAACACTTCGGTATGAAGACACATATGTGTCTTCGGACTTCGTGAAGGCTGCTTCCCTACAGTCCGAAGGACCGAGGCACGTAAGTCCATATGGTTCCTTTGCTGTCTCCGTTTAACGTTCTGCGTCCGCGACAGAGGAACCACAAATTGATCATCATCCTCATCTTGTATTACTCGTCCTTGTTGAGGCACTGACTCCGGAGAAGCAGGATGGAGGCTAGACACCAATTCATCATCCATGTCTTGTATTATTTGTCCTTGGGGAACTAGCGCTGGAGAATTAGGGTTGAAATCTGACTGCGGTTGTACTGCGGATGTTGCCTGTAGGGTGACCATCTCGTCTCGTTCCGCGTGCTCTTTTTCGGGAACTAGCACCGGTGAATCGGGGTAGAAATCTAATTGCGGATGCACTACAGATGCTGCACGGGAGGCTACCGACTCATCCGCGTCTTGTACCGCTTGCTCTTGTGGTACTAGCACCGGAGAATCGGGGTAGAAATCTAGCCGCGAATAGACCACAGATGCTGCATGAGGGGTCACCAGTTCGCCGTCTGCGTCTTGTGCTACTTGTTCTTGTTGGGGCACTAGCGCCAGAGAAGTAGGGTAAGGATCAGTGTACGGATGCACTGCAGGTATCACTAATTCGTCCTGTACCGCCTGTTCTCGTTGGGGAACCAGCTCCAGAGAAACGGGGTAAGGATCAGTGTACGGATGCACTGCAGGTATCACTGATTCGTCCTGTGCCGCCTGTTCTCGTTGGGGAACCAGCTCCAGAAAAACGGGGTAAGGATCAGTGTACGGATGCACTGCAGGTATCACCAATTCGTCCTGTACCGCTTGTTCCCGAGCAACCATCGCCAGAGAAACAGGGTAAGGGTCAGTGTACGCAGACATAAAATGAGGGATCGCGAATTCACTGCTACCCGCATCGTGAACCACTCGTATCCGCTGGGACATTAGCTTTGGAGAAGTAAGGTAGAGGGAAGTGTGCGACTGCAACGCAGATGTTAAATGGGGGGTTGCCAATTCGCCGTCATCCGCGTCCAGCACTACATGTTCTTGTTGAGAGATTAACAATGGCGAAGGAGGGTAAAGATCAAAGTGCGATTGCACCGTGGGTGCTACATGAGGGATTACAGATTCATCGCCGTTCACGTCTTGCACTTGTTCTTGTTGGGGCATGAGGATCGGAGAGGTAGGGTAGAAGCTAGAGTGCGGGTTTACGGTAGATTCTGTATCGATGGGCTTGGGCTAAAATGGCTTCAGCTGTGACAACGGGACAGGTTGAGCGATTAAATTACCTCTAATAATGCAAGGAATGCCTTGGCGGACTCGTATTGGTCTTCATCGAGCGTTCCCGGGATATGAACCGAGTCTGGCACGGGATATGGCTCCACAAAGGGGTACACGACAGGATCTGAGCATCGGTCATATTAGTAGGCACCAAGAATGCGATCGCCCAAGACATACGAATCGCAATACAAGGGTACCATGGCTGCAAATCCTCCGCTGCCGAGGAATCATCAACGGAGATGGTGGGATACATGGAGTCAAGGGACCAAGGGTAACCAGCAGCATCTAATTCGTTTCCCAAAATTCAGAAGACCCGAGTAATATAGACTCAACACCCACAGATGACCAATAACGGATACGAGGTAGGCAAGTTGACATTAATTAATTCCAATGAACTGCTAAGCTCGCCTGAAAAACCAGGATACGGGGTTGCGAGCGGATGAAAAGCATAGCACGCAAGATACGCAAGAAGTTTAGAACGACCACCACAACGCAGAGTTGGGACTCACGAATATCGAGAACAGGGTACATATCTGGGTTAACGAGGGTTTGGGCTTCCTGATCTCCAGCGGACGACAAAGTATCTTCCAAGACTGCGGACTCTAGAACCATAACATCTTCGACAACACGTTCTCCCGAGTTAGGCGAAGGCAGTTGAGATACATCGGGACCGTCAGAGTGCTGTTCATCGTCAGCTGGCACCGAGCTTGTCTTGGTGGAGGTAGGCAGGACAGTCTCGATGACACGGTGATCAGGAACTACTGAAGAGGGTCGAGAAGATACCATCGGTGATTCCGAGGCAGAACTATGGGGTCCCACGGATGCGATTGACCAAAGGAATTCATCGATATCGACCACCTGATCGCCGTGCTCCTCCTGCGTGTACTCATCCGTGGCTGTCACACCCATGGATACCTTGACGTCTGAGGCCGGCTGGTAGCTTTCGACGATTGAGAACTCGGCGTTGGTCCTCCACGAGTTTACACGACGTTCTAAGTCACTTGACGAAGCCCTGGGAGAGGAAGACCGAAGTATTGGCGACGAAGCAAGGGTTCCGTGTGTAGAATCGGGACGATCGTGATAATTTTGGAATGTGGGAGAGTCACGAACGTGTGGCTCGAGTCGATCCACGAGAGAAAGTTTCCTGGGTAGATGACGGCGCGTTTCGGGTCGCGAGCTGGAAATCAAAGTACGAGATCCCGAAGCATTCCACTGATCCTCGACAGGCGGTTTACCCACGGGCAAGGGTTGGAGCTCATCCCGCCAAGGAGTTTCTAAAACAGGTGGAGAGGTTGCGGTCGGCGGTGATACTGAACACGATTCCCGCAAGTTTCCTGACACCCACGGGTCAAACCATCGCGCCTTGTGTAGGTCGATGTCGAATTCGATGCTGCCGCCTATGGGGAGCTGACCCCCGGAAGGGACATGACCGTCGAACAAGTGACTAAACAGATACTGCCACGAGTCTTCGGAGATTCGGGGTGTCATTGTAACGCCGCCCTCGTTGATATGAAGGTAAAGGCAAAGTCCGAGGGTGCTCGGGAAGTTGTACTCGCGAACGATGGCGTTCAGTTGTCCGGCCATCTGAGTGGTGTGTCTAGCACTGGGACGACATGTCGCACAGATACTCACCGATGGAAACAAGGGCATCAAGATGCCATGAGAGAGTCTGTGCTGGGGACCTTTTGACAGGACGTTGCCGAGCCGCCCCGGTCTGAGCGGAAAGTTGGGAGGTGGGATGACCACGACGAGATTCCTCGGGCTACGTGAGTAGCCACGATTTCTGGAACCCGACTTTTGGTATGTGACTGTGGACGCGTATCGAGCACGCTCGGCCAGGAAATGGCCAGTAGGTGACGTCATGTCACCGTCTGCTGGCGGGCTGATAGACCACGACAGCGGAGAATCGTGGTCGACTTGTATGCCCGAAGGGACGAGCGGGTAATCTCTGGACCCCCCTCTGAGCACGGTATGACCCGCGAAGGCAGACATTGCTTGTGGGTGATGGCTGGCAAGAGAGGGTGTGGGTAAATGTCATGACTGGGCAGCGTAGATATAACTATGATGGGGATTCTCAGCGGTGTACGCCTGTAAAAGGGATGTTATACAGTCACCAAGACGACCATGTACAATTCCAGGTGGCATGTGAGGACGAGGAGGAAGAAACTGGAAAGAGACGTGCGGGTGGCTGTGTCACACAGAACGAATAGCGAGTCCCCTAATTCACATCGACACCGATGGAATCACGGCTCGCCCACCTCGCAACGCTCGCGCAAAAGGACAAGACGCCCGCCTATCTCGCCCTCGTCTCAGAGACGCTGGCACGCACAGACACCGCATCACTGACTGCAGATCTACACCGCTTCATCGACGCCGCCGCCAACCCAGACGTCGTCGGCCTCGTCACCGGTAGACAGGTCATCTCGGAGCTCGTCAAGAGCATCGGCGCTGGCGCAGTCACAGACCACGACACGCGCAAACGCATCGTGGAAGACGCGCTCACGACACTCCAGCCTCGCATTGCCAGCTACGAAGAACAGGTACGTTCACCCACCAGACCAGATCTGTTCATCTCAACCCCGTCAGATCAACTCTCTGAGGTTCCAACTCGCTGACCTCCTCGAAGCCGAAGAAGAATGGTCCGAAGCAGCTCGCGTTCTCATGAGCGTTTCCCTCGACTCAGGCTCCCGGTACGCACAGTCACTTGGGTGGCGTCTACGTCCGTTGATAATTTTACCGCCAGTTCGTTGCCTGACGAGGAAAAGTTCCGCGTCTACGTTCGCATCGTCCGTCTTCTCCTAGAGGACGAAGACTCTGTCCAAGCAGAGACCTATTACAATCGAGCAGCGTCCCTATCCAACTCCACCTCAAACAAAGAGATCCAACTCCAGTTCAAGCTATGCCAGGCCAGGATCAGCGACTATGCTCGCAAATTCCTCGAAGCCGCGACGCGATACCACGAATTATCCTGGGTGGCCGACATTGACGAGGAAGAACGCAAGGTGATCCTGTAAGCACGTCACGAATAACCCGAAAGATAAACTTAATCCGATCCATTCTTAGATCGCACGCCGTAACGTGTGCCGTCCTCGCTCCCGCTGGCCCCAACCGCTCCCGCGTCCTCGCCGCTCTCTACAGGGACGAACGCTCCTCTGAACTTCCCACGTACAACATCCTCTCCAAGATGTTCCTCGATCGCATCCTCCGCCCGGCCGAAGTCAAGAGTTTCGAAGAGTCCCTTCGACCACATCAGCTCGCCAAGATATCCATCTCTAGCAACGACAGACTCGCTTCTGTCGTCGACGAAGACGATCTCTTGGACCCCTTGACGAGCACGCGCAAGGGTCCTTCTACCGTGCTTGATCGTGCCGTCATGGAGCACAACGTGTTGGCTAGCTCTAAAATCTACAACAATATCTCGTTCCGCGGGTTAGGCGCATTACTCGACTTGGCTCCCAGTGCTGCCGAGACCATGGCCCGAAAGATGATTGAACAAGGCCGATTAAAAGGTTCCATCGATCAGGTGGACAGGCTTATCTGGTTCGAGGGTGGCAAGGAAGACGACGATGCTCAAGGCAAGGCAGGCGGATTGGGTGACGTCGAACAAACCAGCGAAGCCACCGGAGCACCGTTTACGAAACGTTGGGACATGCAGATACGGACTACGGCAGCCAATGTATCTACATCTTCCCTCTCTTCTCTCGATGCTAATCATGTCGCAGGTCGAGGCAATTGTACAACATCTTGCAATTCAAGGTCTCATTCAATCACCAGCATGAAAGGGGTAGTCACCACCTGGTGATGCGTACATTTCAAGCACCAAGGGTAGTATTAAACAGGATGTGATGGCATACTACTTTCCAATTTACGTCGTTTCTTGGCCCGCTCTCGCTTAGTCTCCAACTCGTGCCACTCCCCTTCGAGCGACGACAACCTAGGGGGCGTTAGTAACCGTAACCCAACTTAACGACCGACACCTACCCAACCGGAAGCTCAGGCGGTGGTAACTCGTCCTTGAAATAGGATGCCTCAAGAGCCTGTGTTGCAGTAACCCGTTTCGCAGGATCATATGTCAGCAACCGTTCTGCCAAATCAAGACCTGCAGGAGAGAGCCACCTGATACCGTGCGTAAGCTTTCGAGGATGTGACAAAACATTTACACGACCTACTTTTGAAAAAGTTCCCTGAAATGGTCCTGTATGACCTCCTTTGGCTTCACAAGTTCATACCAAGGCAGCTCAGTGATGCCAGGCCATCGTTCCGGCGTCGGCGTGCCGAAGACTCGATAAATGACTTCGAGTTGGTGAATTTCGTCGTTTCCCTGGAAGATCGGTTTCTTGGTAAACAGTTCCAGCATGATGCAACTGCAAGAGTGACACATCTAAGGTCCAAAAATTTCGAGCAAGCAAATGACCATAGCTTACCCAGCACTCCACATGTCCACTTCTGGCCCATACACCGTCGCACCGAACAAGAGTTCAGGCGGTCTGTACCAAAGTGTAATCACCCGGTTGGTATAGTCTATTCGCCGTCGCTTCTGATAGAACCGAGCAAGCCCAAAATCAGCAAGCTTGAGCTCGCCCCTGTTGTTGATCAGAATGTTCGATCCTTTGACGTCCCTGTGTATCACACCCTTGTGGTGTAGGTATGCAAGCCCAGCGAGCATTTGGTTGCAAAGCGATTTTAGATTGGCGTCGGTAAAGGAGAACTGCGTTTGCGAAAGCACACCCGTGAGATCGTGGTCCATATACTCGAACACCATAAACACCGAGCCTGCACATACGTGAGCAAAGAGATCCTGTTTAATGAATCATCTTACCACTGGACACCATCATTTCATAAAGTCGGACGATATTCTGATGCCTCAGCGATTGGAGAAGTTTAATCTCTCGCATAGCCGTCACAGGGAAGCCGTCCTTCTCTGCTTCCATTCGTATCCTTTTCAGCGCAACGTGGACATTAGTGATCGTGTTCCGAGCCTTGTAAACTTTCCCAAACGTTCCCTCGCCGACCTGACTCACGATTGCATACAGTTCCTTTCGAGAAGTGAGACTCGGGGACGATGGTCGTGTGACCCCATCAACTTCCAGCTCAGGTAGACGTGGTTGTAAGGGGGTAACAAGGTCGCCGTTAGCCTTTGGAGACACTGGCACCTTGGAGGTATCATGAACAGCAGGTGAAGGTGGTCGGAATTCCGAAACACCCTCTACCGACGCCGAGTAAGTCACTTGTGATAGTGACGGCGGGGGCTGCGAATGGGGTTTTCCAGGGGCCTGCTGGAAACATTCTTCCTGATCGGTCCCAACGTCTTCGTGCAGGCGCTTGACCGGGATCTCAGGTCGTGCGGGGGGTTCATAGCGCTTGACTGTAGCTCCACGATGCTCTTGATCATCGGGTGGGAAAAACATCTTTACGGATGAACTTGTAAGTCCAATGGGTCTGAACCCCGCAGGTCTGACAACTTTTGCTCTGGTGGAAGATACTGCGTCATGGCGCTGCGACACCTCTTGAGGGCAGGAATCTGTCGTCAGAGGCATAGTGGAGGGTGGAGGCATACGCTCAATTGACCGACGTCCTGACCCAGGGGAAGCAGAAGGAGCAATCTGCTCAAATGTAAGTTGAAAGCGTGAACACAAACCGTCAAACAACGTACGGCGTGAGCCCCGTTGACCTCAGCCTTTTCGGGCTCTGTCGATTCGGATTCTTGGTTGATAATCAGAGTGGCACGTTGCTGAAAGGTGGGCTTGGATATAGAAAGAGAAATATCTCTGATGGAAGTCGCGGGCGGTAATCGGTGTTTTGCCCTTGGTCGGTCAGGACTTCGGCTTGAGCTACGGCTCCGACTCCAGCTTCCTGAAGACACAGAAGAGACACTCCTCCCACGTGGCGGCGCATGACTCGTGTAACTTTGATGGGATGAGGTTGGAGATCTTGACCTGTTGGCTTTGCATGATGGAGACCGGCTACGAGGTCGTGTAAGGCTAGATTGACGTACGCCTCGCTGTGGCGAGAACGACCTCGACCGAGAGCGACCCCTAGAAGAATGTCGAGTATATACAGAATCGGGGGTCCTTGAGCAGGATCGGGAAGGTGAAGAAACTTGCTTGACAGGACTGCGGACCGGCTTGGCAGGTAGAGGATGAAACTCTCTTCTTTGCCAGCTGAAGAAAAGATTAAGAGTAGCGCAGAAGACGGAAAGTGGCTTGGCGTACTTGTTCAAGGTATCGTTATCGTTGCGCCGGTCGCGATCCCACCGCCGGTCATGTTCTCGATCCTTGTCACCTCGTTGACGTTGTCGGTTCTGATTATTCTTCCTTCCTTTCATCTTCCCCGCACCACCCCGACCACGTTGGTTGCGGTAATGTTGGTCCCCACGAACGGGCCAGCCAGGTCCAGGTTCCCAAGACCGATCCCCGTCATCTTGATTGTCTGGAGGCCGTCGGTTTTGATATCGATCGCGCTTCCGCGTTTCCCAACCATTGTCACTTTGCCACCGACGATTTCCTTGGGAACGATGCTCCCTATTTCGGTTGTTGTCCCAGCCTTTACTTCGATCCTCCTCGGGCTCTCCTCTTCGCCAATCCGGAGACGAAGAATTCCATTGAGGACCGTCGTCGTAGTTGTCCACGGAGCCCCAACCCTGCGACTCGTTGCGGTGTGCCGCTGGGTAATTCTGGACGGACTCCCTCGTCGTCCACTCCCTACCCCCACCCTGGAAGTCATTTTCATGATAAAACCGAGACCTTCGTTGGTCGCCATCCCAAGAATCAGCGGTGTCATAGCTTTCTTTACCACTCCGATAGTGTCCGTCAGAGGTGTGGTCAACATGAGACGAAGGGCTGTCTCTGTTCATGGTGTAGTTCGAAGTGGACCTAGATGAGGACGGGAAATATGTATCTGTATGCTGTTGGTATGATTGAGGTCGTGAGCGTCCGAAAGCGTCCGTCTGTGCGTCGTCCGCTCGTGAGACTGCCATTTGTGCTGATGCGGTGTCGTCGTCGTCGTTGACATTTTTGCCACGCTTACGCTTGGATCTGTTTTGAGTGGAGTGCATAAGCAACTAGATGAGGCGGACTTGGCTTTGAGTCTGTGGAGAAAGGTGGGACGAAGAACGAGGCAAAAAAAAGTGTGGGTCAAGCCAAAAAGGGTCCCCCTTGTGGTCGAGGACAAAGATGGTGCACTCGTGCGGCAAATAGCAAACAAACGTTCAAATCACAGACACTCTGGACAAGAGAACGACTTAGAGCGACAGATGCAAGGTGAGAAAGAGTAAGAAATGCAGGATATGATCAGCAACGGCTCTGGTTTGAGAACCACAAAACACGACAGTACTTACATAACAACGAAAAAGTCGAGTTCAGCAGAGGTTTGCAAGCATACCAGCACTCAGATCCAACCTTCCTAATGGTTGTGAGCAGCGCTAGGCTTGGTCTTGGTTGTATGCCGCAGTGTGTAGGCCAGCGACCTTTCACGTGGTGGCAGGTGTCAAAGGGTGGATAAACGCCAAAACACACTCGTCGGACGCGCTTCACAACCGAATCAAACCTGGTCCTGCCAGCGAGGCTGAAAATACCTAGGCCGGAGACATGAACTAACTGTGTCAATGGTGGTAGTCGGTTGACTGAAGAGTGTGGGTCAGTCACATTTATCATCAGAAATTCCCAGCTGCCTTCTGGGTGCTAGATGTGAGCGCAACTTGAAGGGCGTGGCGTAACATGTGGGTTTGCCATCACCCTGCTAACATACTAAGATAATCGCACTACTACACTCTGGGCTTCACTGGCTTATACACTGTGAGAGTCGACTCTCTGAATCATCCGTCCCATCATCGGTATTTCGTAGTACTTCCCGGTGGTGCATTATGAGACGTGCAAGTTGTAGATGGACCGATTGGTTCAGGCTCGTTCTCGAGGCACGGGCATTCCGCTTCATGATCAAGGTAGCATTTCGGTATTTGGAATGTGTCGTCGAGCCACGAGCGGGGCCAAATAACTAGTAGTAACATTGTCAGCGGGTAGTCAAAACGGATCTAGAATGGGATCACCTTCACCGTCGTATCGATACCGCTGACAGCTACAAGCGGAAGAGTAGGATGCCCCTCGATAACGTTCACGACGCTATCATCTCCTTCCAAAACGTCGACCAGTTCGCCGGACGATTTTTTCCAGATAAAAAAGTTCCCGTCATCCGAACCAGAGGTCACATATTCGTCATAAGGGCCCAAGTAGTTTACTGTCAATGAATAGCCCATCGCTCACTGCATATATACACTAGCTTGAGAGCACTCACCATCTTTGACCGTCTCGACATTGCAATGTCCGGAGAACCGCATGCGGGGGTAGATCACGGGCACATCAGAATGGACGTCAGTAGATTCAATTCTTCCATCGTCATCGCTGCCAGGCTCGTCTCCTACGTCCTCGTCCTCGTCCTCGTCCTCGTCGCCATCCTCACTGTCGTTGAGGAGGTCATCGACATCCATTCCTGCCTCTTCGTCTTCTTGAGCTTCTCCACCATCTTGGCTGTCGTTTTGTGGCTTTGAAAGGAATTCTGTCACAGTTTGTTTTCCTTTGCTTGAATTTGGGGGTAAAACACACGACTTGACGTCTGTTCTTACACCTGGCTCATCTCGCGTGGAGTACAAATACACTGCGTCTGAGGTGAAAGCTGGGGCAAGCTCATCATGATCGCAGCAAAGTCAATCATACAAGGTACTTACACAAAAGAAGCTGCCGAGATAAGCCGTCAGTACAGATTGGAATTGATCCCATCTATTCTCGACAGACGTACTTCGTGCCCATTCCAAGCTGACATCTTTGCCCCAGTTATATGCTCGCATCCCTTGCTCTCTCCTGGTGCTCGAGAATATCGAGAGAAACGTCGAACACATGTTGTGACGTCATCAGTAGAGGGCGACGCTCCCCATTCCTCTTCTAGATGGCGGCCTATATGACGTCGATCAAAGAGATGAGCCTCGAGAACAGGAACGTCAGGTTCGTAGTCCTATGGTTACAATTCCCATACTCACGAAAGGTGATTCACCACCTACCACAAACTGGTAAGGGGTCAGTGGGGAAAGCGCCATCGTTGAAAGTTCGTGTGGGAGCTTAACCAGGGGTGCAGGGCAGACACCCCGTCCACAGCTGTGAGGCGCTCGAAGGTCATGTTGGCGGACTTGCCCGTCCTAGTACAAAAACATGGTTCGGCGAGTGGGTGAAGTCAGGTAAGCACAAGTACCAACCTCGGCTACCGTCAGGAAGCAATCTGGACTGTCTTCAGTGATGATGCGCTTGGTCCTCTTGGAATGACAGCGCAGAATGCGAATGCATGCTTGTCTAGTGGAGTACCTCATTTCGTTGCCAGAAGGAGAACGGCCCACCGACTCGCCAATGTCAAACACGCGAACTTGCTTGTCACCTGCTACAGTTGCACTAGGGAGAATGAGTATGATCACGGATGGAGAATGAACTATTTACATCCTTGTGGATGAAGGTAGCATATGTGCATTGAATACATTGGCAGTGTGACCCGTGTCTATCACAGTCTGACAAGCGAATGGATATTCGTTTTGCGTGTCTGACACAGGATCCATTCGCCAAACCCTCAGCCTGGCGGACAAGATATCGATATCATGAACGAACAGGGAGTGGTCACAGAATTTTGAGACTGACTGCTGATCGTCCCCACTACTGATAAGAAGTTCCCCGTTCTGTGCCCAGCTCAGGGCGTTCACACATCTTTTGGCAGGGCCAGGGGTCATAAGCGCCAATGAGAATGATAGTGTACAACCTCACCCAGTATGCCCATAAATATCACTGCCAAGGACGTTTACTCTGTCGAGACGTCGAGCCCACACATTACTGGTTATTTGTCGCCTCCGGGCTTGTGACCTCGCTGTGGAAGGGAGTATTTTGGGAGGGGGGCTAGATAAAGTTGACTGGTACAGGGCCAGGGGATCTTCATCCATATCCATCGTCGATCTTGTTCAGCATATAATTGCTTTCGAGATAGGATGCCAAGATTCAACGTTCAAGCGGTGGGACAGGAGAGATTGCCAGGGAAGATGACCATTGTTTGACGTTTGCCAAATCCGAATCAAAATCTCTGGGGCTAACTTATCTCAACTACGAACACTACAGCAAACCATGGCCAGGAAAACGTAACGTAGCAGTATTTCGGAATAGGTGTTCCATTATTAACAGATCAAGCACAGACGACGGGAATAGAGTCTACATAGGCATGAAGCCCTCATGAGGCAGTAGCGAAACCGACAGCATTCCTCTCCAGGTCATACACTGTGAAATAGCGCCTGAGAAAGACATCACCTGGGATCAAGTCAATATACATCCTCGCGCAGTGACACCAACACTTACCGACAATCCAGATGGCACCACCATCTGGCAAGTTAATGTCCAAGCCAGTAAAGGAAGAGATACACGTCCCTTGAATGTTGAGGATGTAGTCGGAGCTCGAAAGAGGGTATGGCTTTCCACCGAAGTAAAATGACAAGTCGGGCAACGAAGGAACCTTGGAACAGTCAACTACATATTGACCGTTCCAAGAGCGCTTGGCACCGATTTGAGTATTCAACATCTCCGCCACGTCGGTAGGAAGAGCGATCAAGGAGGTACCTGCAGGGTTGATCATTGTCCGTTGAACCAGACGATGCTGTAAAACTTACCCGTGTCAATAGCAGCACCAGTGTTGTAGAGTTCAAGAACGTCGTCCCCAAAGCCTACTTTTTCGAGTTCAACCTCCCAGTAGGCCTTACGACGAACGGGAACGTAGGTGAGCCTGCCGCTGTAGGATGAATGGTCGATTCCACCAAAGGTAGCTTCACCACCGTCATCCTCCGAAGTACCGATGCGGAAAGTGAATACAGGTTTGTCGAGAAGACCTTGCTCGACCATGTTATAGAATGGTGGGACGATGTGGTTTACTGAGATGGTATCATAGCCAAGGCCGAGAATACCGTCGAACCTGAGTAAATATCAGAACACGAGTCACGTGACATGATAGGACATACTCACTTGCCAAAGGCAAATGCAAGTCCAGGCTCACTAGTAGCCTCCGCAAAGTCCTGGTTGCGGATGACGAGGTCGCCAATGATGAGCTTGTCCTGGGAGACGTACCCCTCCATGGCACCAGAACCATACTGGATGGAAAAGTCGGAACCGTTGGCCCTGTACGAAGAGGACGAGCCCGAGTTATACTTTGAATGGAGGAAGCATGCAATGGAACGGCAGTTGACGCTGGGTACCCAGAGGTTGCTGGAGCTACAAGCGTGGATGAGCGAAGGGAAAGCACAAATAAGAATGTACGTACCCAGTATCGAGGATGACGTTAAAGGTTTGGGGTGGTGTACCGAGGGTGATCTCAGAGTAGTATTGGGCGTTCATAAAGTCTGGAGAAAGTGCGTGAGTGAGTGATGATAGCGTGGAGAGGAGGTCGCGTACTTGAGAGAGGAACGTTGTGGCCACCGTTGAGCAAATCCTCTTGCGTCCAGAAAAGGTCATCGTCCTTGGAGCCGGGTCGCACTTTGCGGCCAGCACCGCCAGCACCAAAGAGAGGAAGTTGCTGGTTAGGGAGGGGTGCGTCATACTTGTGGGCAAGGTATGCGGTCTCGAGGATATGGCCAGGTGCGACAGAAGGGAGCTTCTGGAGCTTGAGCTTGTGTACGCCAGCGGAGGCAAAGGGAAGGAGCAAGAGAGTGGCGAACGCAGAGAGGAACATGGCGGGCAAAACAACAAAGCTGCGGCACAAACGGCGACGACGACGACTTTAACTGTACCCACGACCGATCCGGCAAACTCCGGATTCCACTCAGGGTCTGTCACAGTGTCACGAGGATGGTTGTCACACCGAATGGAGCTCACCACCATCGAGTGTCTCGTTCTCTCGCAGGCGGTGTATGAACACGGCGCAGACGCATGGCAGACGGTATCAACAGTACTCTCGAATCACCCCGCGCTCGCACGCCCGACCTCCTTTTTTTCACCCCAAGTCTGAGTCGCCTCCGTTCATAGTCATGTATAGTCTACTCAGTGTATGTCTAGTCTTGTCACCAAATCTACCTCCGTCTCATGAACGACGCGTCGCTTGAATGGTACGATACACCGTGTCTGAAACTCGCTCTGCTCATATGATTCGCCAGCTCAGAAGCGAACAACGTACCACACGGTATTAGTACTCTCCGTCTTCTGGATCCACCCTGACGCTCGCATCAGCCCCCCTCAACCTCGTTCTCGCAAAACGCCATTACTCTGCACGCCTTATTCACCTCCGCGACCTGATCGCTACGGAGGAGGTCAAGTTCAAGTACGTCACTTGTGTCCGTTCGACGCGAGCACTCACTTGCACTAGACGCATCGTCGCAGAAATCGACGAAATACGCAGCGGCGCTTGGGATGACAAGATTAGAGCCAACCTCATTAGAAGTGGTAACGCGAACCCCAGTGACGTGGCAGACCGGGAACCCGTGTCGGTAAGCGTACAACGTGAGTGTATCGTGCCCCATTCACGCTCATATCCCCAGGAGCCCCCACAAGAATGTACAACGGTCACGGACGATCGGGAAGCCGTTGAAAAGAAGGATGTCGACATTGTCACCATCGACGAGCAGCCCCCCATCGAAGACCAACAACTTAAACTTCCACCTGATGTACCCGCCGACGACCAAATTATGGACGCTGCTCCCACTGTACAAGACGTCACACAGGAGCTTACACCCACACACATAATTGAGATCTCCCCTGAGGAATCTATGTCAGTCCAAGTCTCAGAAGTGAATCAACCCGCCCCCGCTCCTCAGATGGACCCCGACGAACCCAACGTTTTTCAGGAAGAAAAAGCTGACATCCCCAAACCTAAACGCAAGATTCCAGACTTGGACAGCTTCGAAGAAGGCCAGCGAGAAAAGAAGAGACCTCGTGGCGAATCGATATCAACAGACGTCGATGAACAAAGTATGTGTCGCTGACCCGGTCGCATCTCGTTCGCTTATCCCTTCCCTTGTAGCGCCTCGCAAACCGAGTGCCGCGAACAGCGATCTCGCGTCGCACCACCAGACACCCCCGTCCGTTCCTAACAAACGTTTCCAAACCGTCATTGGGATGCTTCATAGTCAGATCTCGCAACATCGCAACGGCAACATTTTTCACAACCCTATCAAAAACTCTGAAGCACCCGACTATCACGACATTATCAAGCGCCCAATGGACCTCAAGACTATCAAGGCGCGAGTCAAAGATGGCATCATCTCAACCTCGCTCGAGTTCCAGAGGGACGTGTACCTCATGTTTGCAAATGCCATGATGTACAATCGTCCAACTAGTGATATCTACCACATGGCAGAGGAGGTAGGCAGCTGCTGCCGACCTTGCTCTCTCGCATGTTGACGAGATATAAACAGATGATGGCGGAGAGCGAAATGCATATAAACGCCTTTCGCCAAACTGAAGGCTTCATACGTAGCACTCGTTCCTAAGTCCGTCCGTTCCAGTCCGCAGCTGGAGACCGCTTCGTGCCTGTCTATTTAAAACAGATGCCATTGACGATGATACTAAAATACACGACAGAAGTAGGGGAAAAATGCAACATCTTTAAAACCAAGGGTGATAGATCTCTGACATTCTCATGAGCTGAATCGGGTTCGTAGCGGCTGATATCAGGTTAGTGACCGTCTGGATGACCGGTACGGTTGGTGGTGTCGACACCGTACCAATCTGTTTCAAATCAGTCTCTGCGGCGTGCGAGTCGGACGTCACTCACCTGATCCCGCTCGACCTTGCACGCCATCACCTCGGCACGCTTGACGACCCCATCAATGTTGGTCGCGCAGTTCGTGCGGAAGGAAATGTCAAACGTCCATGGTTGCCCTCTACCGTGCAACCAAGTCATGACTTCGTCACGAGTAAATAGGCAAAGTTGTTGTTCCAATCCGAACTTTGATGTTCAAGTTAGCAATATAAGACAAATGGCCACAAGGTGTCCACTTACATCGGGTTCCGTGAGGCAGCGAGCGATAACCATGATGCCAGACGTGAAGACACCTTCGGTGAAGATGGGCCCAAGGAACTTTTGCATGTTCGGCGTGAACCGGAACGGAACCGCATCGTTGGACGCAAAGATAGGTGCTTGACCAGCGACACCGGGAAGTAACTCGCTCATGGCAATTCTCCCAGTCGACCGAGATATATGGAATCGAGACGGTGATCTGCTTGTAAGGCAAAACACGTATGTCATGAAACTTGTCGCGGCTATTTGCAGCGCAAACTGTTTTCGCATTTTCCAGAGGTCCGCGGGACCACCCATGACACTGAGCATGTACTAGAAGAGATCAAAGTCGACAGTGTGGGACTACGATTCGATAGACAGCTAACCTTGGAAAGAACGTCGTCCGGAACAAGTTTCGCCACAACTTCGTCCATGATATCCTTCCGAAGAGTAAAGTATTCCGCCTTGCCGGGCTAGGAGGAATAAGAAACAAGGGGTGACGTGATATCAATGGATACACACAGGTCTTTGGTTCACTTGCTTGAAGTCTAAAAGAACGCTCTTCACCTTCTCGCCGGAAACGAGGATGGGGTCCTCGCGTGTGATGCCGGTCTCTTCGCAGTGACGATCGTAAATATCACCCAGTGTCACGTAAGACGAATCGTTCTGAAGCAAGCGAAGATTTGGATTGCAGGATACAGCGGCGGGTATATGGAAACTGAGGTTGCGTTTGCGTGACTCCTTCTTTCGCGCGAGCGCACTGTCAAGTCATTTCTGAGAACAGTCGCCTAACGGACTGACGGAGAGTGGACACACCCATTAAAGATGCGGAATACTTGCATCACCCGTTCCTCCCGACGACAATGGCGCCCAGACGGAAGTTGTACAGAGAACGACGTTTTTGAGTGGTCGCTGCCATGGATCGTGAACCGCTTCCAACAGTAGCCATGCGATCGACAGTTCTCGAACTTGGGACCAAATCTCTGAATGTGAACAAAGTTTTGATTCGTGTCCTTGTCCTAGACGGATAATTGAGCACCCTATCCAGTGTAAAGTATGCGGACCGCTCACCTCTGTATATTGCCCAGGAACCTCGATGTCGTCGAATTTGCCATATTGGAACTCAGTCAGGTAGTGACTCAGAAGATCCAGAGATTGGGATCGGGGTCTTGAGTCAAGATATTTCTCTTGTCTATCTCGCCAACGTTGAAGTCGACGAATATACTCGTAATGTGTCGGTTTGCTTTTCAAAAAGTCTTCCTCGTACTCTTTCTGCTCGAAAATGCATTAGAGGAAATCAATTCAAATTTTGCTTCCACGCACACGTGCAGGACCTGACAGGTTGGCCGCCATCTTCGTCAAGTTGTTGATCGTATGGGGTGCAAGCTGACCGTCGTCCTCGGGTGTATTCGTGCGCAACACGTAATTCTAGACAATGTTAGCATAACGTGCGCGAGCAGAGGCAAGGACCACATACCTGAATGGCATCCTGTAGGAGCATACTGATCAGTCGATAGATCTCTTCTTCGGGTGGCGCCTTGAATCTCTGGACTATCTGGTCGACCATAGTCTCCATACTCAAAATGAGGAGCGGAAAGGCGGTCTTGAGTGTTTGCACGATCTCTTCAACGTGTTCCCATCCTTGACGGATTGTGTAGGCAGGTTGGGTTTCATTGGCTGCATGCTGACCGGGTATAGATGGCACTGCGCCGGAGTTAGGAGCATCTACGTGGACGGTGGGCGTTTGCTGGTTCCCATTGACATCGACAGCGGGGTTCTCTCGTTTAGTAATCTCTCCGGCGACTTCACTAGTAGCGTCCTGCATGGGTTGATCATTGTCCGCACGTTTTACCCCATTCACTGCAACTGCCTGGTTGGCCTGCATAGCTCGGGCGGCTACAGCTGCGGCAGCTTGCTTCTTGACAAGAGTCATATCTTCCTTGGTTGTTCGGAGAGGGAAAAATAACGCCTGTACAAGAATTAGTCATGGAACCACTAAGACAGTAGAACTCACTTGAGGGAATAGCTTGGCCAGATTGTAAAGGATATAACGGGCTTGTTTCACCTCCCGCTGATTGATAGACAAGCAAAGCTGAGGAATCAGCGATATCCAATACCAAAACGCGGCCTCTCCTTTGTAGGTATCGAATGCCCGGGAGATCGTCAAGTTTCCATCGTCAACACTGAGAAGCCAAAGAACGCGAGTGAGTAACGGTCGACTCTTGCCGTTCTTGTACTGCCCCGCAGCTTGGAGGTAACAGCTAACAGCATTAGCGGCATATGTCATATCGGTGGGAACATCTTTAAACATTCGGTCGTTGTAACGACCCCACTCTGCCCATGCCTTGGCCTGCGACATGTCCATTTGTACAGCTTGCCCGAATGCTAGACTCCCATCCTCTGAGCGCCCACTCCTTGCGTGGAACATTCCCTTCAGCGTGAAAAACTCTGCCTTTTGCGCGTTGGAAAAGTACATCAGGTTCGTGTTGTTGATCACCTCGAGGCCGGCTTGTAGATCGTTTGGTTTTTGGTAATGGCAACGCGCTTGCTCACGAAGCTTGAGGAAGGCTTCGGATATTTCTATGTTGGGGAGCGTGTATATCTTGTTCAAGGAACTGAAGCATACGTCCAGCAAGTCGTGCTTTCTGGCGACGTGAGCAAAGCGGTTGATAATCCAGGCGGTTTCATGGTAGCCTCGGTAGCCAGAGGTGTTGACGTTGGTAGAGTTTGTATTGCCGTTCTGGTTGTTAGTGGAGATGAGGGGAATATACGCCTTGTTGATCGCGTTAAAAACGTTTTGCCGCCACGCCACCAGATCGCTCCAGATGCTGATATCGTCATGTAAGTTGGGTAGTCGTTCTCTCCACGCTTGAAGAACCATCTTCAGGTCAGACGACTTCTTTTCCAAGTTTTGGGCGTTGGTAGTTGAGAGAGAACCGAAAATTTGAACAGCTTCTTGAAGCTCCACGAACTGTTGGAAGTGTTGCAACAAGGGGACGTGGGCGACGGAAAGTTGAGGTGGTAGTCCAACCCATTTGCGGAGGGAGAGCTGCATCGCATCTTCAAGGATCTTGGTGAACTCCGTGTTTTTGTCCAAGGCGGCTGGGAGCTTTAGCAGGGCAATGAACGCCTCGAACACTCGCCTGCGAGGAGTGACGATTTCGGTAAGTTGATTGATCTGCTCTTCTAGAGCTTCCCTGTGTTCCGTCCAGTCTTTGATTCTCCACGCACTTTCGAGCATGAGCTCTTGATTGCCTTCGCTCCTAGCGAGTTCGTGGAGTGTATCCCATTGTTGAAGCTTCTCGGCTGCGAGCATCCAGTGGTCCTCCCAAAGGAAATATTCCGTTTCAGAAAAGGCGATTGCACCCGATTTGGACCTAGTTTGGGCGAGTTCATGCATGGTCTGCGCCTGGTCCCACATGCCGTGCTGTTCATAGGCAAGACTAATATTTGTCTCGAGGTGGAGACAGCGACGACGCCATAACCCGTGAAACATATCTTCCTCCGCCAACTCAGCGTACAGGTCTGCCAAAGAATCAAAGACAGTATCACGTAGACTGACATCATCGTCCCGTACGTAGTCAAGCGAATGTTCGAGGATTTCAAGGCCGGTATGCCATGCCCCATAAGTTTTGCATAGAAACTTGACGAGATGAGGAGGCAAGATCATAGGGGGGTTACAAGCAAGGACGCCACCGAGCAGAGTTTGGACTACGTTTGGACGCATCTCGGCCTGTTTGATGTGGTAATCCTTGCTCAGGAGGTTGATCATATGAAGAGTCAGGTCACCCTGCTCCCTCCTAGAAAGGCACTTCCAGGTGGCCGAAAACGTAGCAATCCACATGTCATTGGCGGGGAGAGGATCCAGGAACGCGAGGCGCTGCATTGGTCGCACAATTGATGCAGCTTTGGGACGAGCGGTGAGGTATCCCGCAGTGGGCTCAAGCGAGAATTTTCTCTCGGGGATAAGGGGTACTTCAACCTCCACAGAGCCAAGAAGAAGGTGCAAAGCGACAGCAATCCAGTTATGATCCGCGAGGGGCTCCCAGTTTTGCACTGCAAGGATATAGGCGAGGCGACTCGAAGGGGAGCGTGGAATACTGGCGTCCAACAAGTCCATAAAGCGCTCTCTAAGGTTTACATCTCGTGCGCGGCTCCCGAGCAAGAAGCATTGCTCTAGTCGGGATGTCAGGTCACTTCTCCGTAAGGACGGCTCGGTGTAGATGTCATAGATCAGCTCCAAGTAGTCGTGGAAAAGTGAGTCGTCACGGGACTCGAAGCCTGCCATCTTTTGTAGCACGTTTAACTTGTCTTTCATCGTAGGGTAGGCTTCGTTTTTAGCCAGAGCCCACTCCCGCATAACGTCGAGCATGTACCGACAGAGGGGTTGACTCTTCGACTTCTCCGCTAGCGCAGTGAATGCACCTAAGAAGGCCTTGCGCTGCTCGCCGAGATACGGTAAGGTAGCCTTGCATATCTCAATGATCGATGTGATAAGTCGGACACCGTTCTGGAATCCAGTTGCCTCTGGTAAAGAGTTAACGTGGTCCTTGGCAAGCTTAGTGAAAAGTCGTAGGAGGGATACAGAGAAAGGCTGCACGCGCTCGGAGGAGACTTGAACGACCGATTTCAACATGAGGAGAGTACCACGCAGTGCGTTTGTATTCGCAAGACCATCTTCGATTGCCGAATACACGAAATTGTGAAATTCGGACATCTCACCCTGTTTTTCGTCCTTGTCTGGAAGAGGAAAGAGACGTAACAAGCGCTCGAAAATAGGGTGAAGAGCGTCATGAAGTCCTTGTTCATCTGTTACCAGGCCTTTGCGCACGAGAGACTGTAGGATAGTAGCATTGGCGATATACCAGTCATCATCCTTGTCGGCTGTAACGACCTGCAAGACTTTGGCTGCACTGAGGGCCTGGTTAAGTTGTGGCTCCGAGTCTAGATCGATCTTTCAGGAGTTGTCAAGATGGAGTTGGTATAAGTACGGTAAAACCCACCTGTTCGAGTGCCCTCGAGAAATAGTTCAACTTCACTGTTACGTCAGACCAACCAGACGATGCAACCATTTGCTGCAACAAAGTGAGCACTCGAGGAACAAGGACAGTCCTGACTGGGGGGTCCAAGGTTGCAGTCGCCAGGCGTACAAGGAAGCTCACGATACTCTCTCGGAAAGATAGTGGCGTAACCCACGCAGCCACAGCTGAGTGAGTTCCGGTGTCTCGGGGATTTTGTTCCCAGTCGAAGATGACTTGTGAGATATCGATGGACAGGATGCGGGACTCCACCGACGCCGTGCCAGAAAGGCCCAGCTTATTGAGAGAGTTTACCATATGAGGGATGAATAGGGCTCGAACAGAGTAAAAGAGATGTGGCTGTCGAACCAGGAGCTGATAAATCATGATGATCTGCTGGAAACCATTTCCCTCTTCCGCGAGGAGTCTTCGAGTTGTCTTTGCCCACTGAGGATAGCCTGACTCGTCTGTTCCAGACCGCGGAAGCACTGGCGCTAATATGTCTAGGGCCTGTCTGATGAGGAGTTTTCCTTCGGTATGCGGAGGACGAAGTAGTCCAGTCCAGGCGCGAAGGATGAACTTCTGTGGCGTGTCAAATGCTTCGAAGAAACGAGCGGCTAAAAGGTATGCAGTTTGTTTAACGACTGCATCGTCGGAAGTAATGTAATGCCAAGCACAGCGAATGATGTCCTTTTTGACGTCCTCCAGGAGCTCAGGGAAACGATGTACGAGAACCGTGGTCAGATGTAAGAGCTCGATTTTGAACATATCATCAGCTTCAACGAACGTAGCGTCATCGATCATAGGCTGCCAAATTGTGCGGTGAACAGCAGCAATGAAATCTCCATCGAGTAGACCGTCCTTGTTCGGCTTGTCAGCCTGAACAAGAATGGTTGGTGTGACGACGAAGCGCAAAAAGAACGTCTTCGTTCCCCAGGGTGCAGACCGGTCTTCGAACCACATGAGGAATCGCGAGAGGACACTCCGGCGATAAAACAAATCCTCGCTCAGAGCGACATGACGGTAAAGGAACTGAGTCAACCGGGTGAGGTCCATCGGCAGATTACGAGTGTAGACCACAACGATCTCAAACAACAAGTCGATCCTTGATATTTTCTCGAGCACTTTTTGGAAGACCGAAAGCACGATGGATTGTCTGCGAACAGCATCTGGGATCATGACGGCTTGTTCAGGTTGCAACGATTCTGATCTCCAGAGCTCGATCACGGCGTCGATTACCTGACCGTGTTCCGTCATCCAACCTGGCTGCAATTCCGCGAGATCATCTAGGAGCTGCAAACCAGGTAACAACAGTGCTGGGTCACCGCTCTTGAAACAGTGGACGACCAAGAACTGCGACCTAGACGCCAACTCTCTCTCTACGTTGGGGGCAAGCTTGGCGAGTAGAATACTCCGCAATGTTCTGAGATGACGCGGTGAATGCAGATGGCGAAAGAAGAAGTCAAGAGCCTCTCCAGGATATCGATCAAGGTACTTCCCCAAAGGTTCGGAAAAAGGTGTCTTATCAGAGAATTGCATTTGAGCTTCCGTCTGTACAATGATGTTGACGAGGTTCTCCAGAAAAATATTCGCGGCAGAGGGGAGGAGATGGAAAATGTTGGCCAAGCGAACGAGCTTCGTGATGCCTTCATTCTCGGGGAGAGGAAGACGTGATGAAGCCTGAAGCATTTGAGGGTCTGCAACGATGCGAAAGTGATCGAGCAGTTTATGGCCAATCTCGACCTTGAAGTAGTTGATGAGCAACTCCAAAAGACGGGCCAGACCCTCCAGACCCGCGACAGAGAGTCGTTTTGGATCGGCAAGGTTCATCAGGATGGGCCGCAGACCAGTCTGCAAAAGCTCTTTGGGGAGGCGACTCTGGTGGGTGAGCACCATCCTAAGTCCTTCGTGGGCAACTTCCTTCACTTCTTGAGAAGGTGAGTAAAGGGATTTAAAGTAGACGCTCGTCACCCTAGTGGAAATGTTTCAATCAGCGAGCCGGTCCCCGAAGGACTAGACATACCTCTGCCGGGTTTGATGTTGTTTAGCAAAGAAGTCGGTCATCGGCATGGAAGCTGTTAACAACTTGATACAGGCCACCCGGAGCTTTATCACTTCCAACCCGCCTTGACGAAGATTAACTCGCCCGATATTCAAGTCGTCTGCGTCAGCCAGTGCAAGCGTCTCGTGCAAGAGTCTGAGAAGTTCGTCGTTGAGCTCCGGAAGCGGTGGATCAAGGCTAATGCAAAAGCGCACAGCGTCGATCATGCCAATTTGGATGGGGAATGACAGGGCGCGGAGCGGCTTCGTGTAAATTGCGGTAAGCATGCGGTCCCGATGGGGAAGAAGGAGGTCATGGGCAGATTTGCCTGTGAGCTCTACGAGTAACTCGATACATGTTTGCACCGCTTGCCGAACGACAGGATTCGGACTGGAGAGCTCTGAGAAGAAGATTCCGATAAGGTGGACTAGCTTAGTGCGGGATGTGACGGGGGCATCAGCGGATGCTTCAGCCTGCGCACTTCCTACGCGCAGAACTCTCTTCAGGACATCGACCACATCGCCGACGTCGCGAGGAAGGTCGTAAGGAAGATCCTTCAGAATATGCAGGAGGGTGCGAACAAAGTCTACCTCACGATCCTGGATCCACTTCACTCCAAATTCTGGTGTAGTAGTGAGGATTCGAATGCCGCAGCATCCTGCACTCTTCCGCACCCATGAGTCATCCAAACAAATGGCGCTAAACCGACTCGCAATCTGATGGAGCATTGGAACGATGTCGAGGGGGGTAGCAGCTTGGTCCCTGCCCATCATGACAAGATCGTTGATGACAAGAGCAATTAAATCTTGTCCTTGCCTAGCCTCTTCTTGTTTTTCGCGCGTCAGAGCACGTGGCATCGATTCCAAATAAGATGCAAGCAGCGAGCTAGGATACCTCTTAAGGCCAATTTCTTTGGTGGCATTTTTGCGAATCTCCATTACAAAGATTGCCCTCGAAAGCTCTCGGATGAATTTCTGTGCGTCTTCCTTTAACTCGGAAATATAGAAGGCATCAAAAATAGCCTCAAGACATTTGACGAAGACGGTGGCTTGGTTTTCATTATGAGAATTCTGTTGGAAGATTAAATTCAAGCAAAGAAAGATAAAAAGCAGTACGAACCTCATGTACAAGGAAGGTGACGCACGATTCGAGGAACGTAAACGCGTATGCCCGGTGCGGAGGCACAGCCTTGGTCATAGTACGAGCTGCAAGACTCGACATAGCATACAACTCCATCTTCTCGCTCGTCCCACCGAATGAAATGGTAAGCTTCGCGGGCTCGGAGAAAGGTTTATATTCTAATAGTGGTTCTTTGCTCAACAAGCGCCGGTTGCGCCCACCCAATTTCCCGAGGATACGTATCGTAGTGTGGGCGTGGTGGTGATTGGCTGGGACTGGTTTCAAATGAGTGTGAAGTGCTTCCATCAACTCACGAAGAACCGTGCTGAGTGTGGGATCGAGGAAATCGGGTGTTAGATTGTCAATGCACAGTTCGAGCGTCCGTAAGCCTTGTGACACGAGTTCTGGTGTTCCACGTAAAGCTAGCGCGAGCGGGTGCATGAGGTACGAAAGGTGTGGAAGGAGATGGGTGAGACGCAACGGGACGGTAAGACAGAGTTCCACTATCATATCCCTGCTGTAACCATTTGATGCAAGCAATTGACGGTTTAGACACTCTAGCATCTCGGGCAGGAGAGGTAAGACCTCTTTGTACAAGAGTTCAAATCGCCCGCCACCACCACCAATGGCACGAAAGAGGCCTCGAAGCAAGTGGAAATAATTGGTTGGCTTGGTGGCTTTGGCAGCCAGAGGGAAACAGTCCATAATTAACTTCGCAAGATGAGAGGCCAATATCGGCTCGTTGGGAGTAGGGAATAGGGTGACAGCGGTGAAAGCCATTTTGAAAAGTCGGATAGTCACTACGGCCGTCTGGTCATCATATTCGCCAAGGAGTGGTAGACGGTCAATCAAAAACCGAAGCACGATGGCAACCAAGGTCGGGGTGACTGGTTCTCGATTGAACAGTATTTGACAAATGTGGAGAAGAGATGGTCGCTTTTGTGCAGCTTGAAAGAACAGCTCGACCTTGTGCGTCCATACCTCTTGAAAGACGTGCAGATTCACTTCAAAAAGCACCGAACTAAACCAATCCATGACTTCTGTGGCTTCCCTGGGCTCTGCGTCGAATAGTGCCATACACTTGATGCAACTGGAAAAAAGACGAAATATGACCGTTCCGTCGGGAATTGGACCCTCACATTTCTTCAAACCAACAAGGCATACTCGAAAGCCGTGCAAAAGCGTGCGGAACAGCAATCGGCACTCTGGAGGCGGATGAGCTTGTTTCGTTTCAGTAAGTTAGTGATTCACCGTGTATCACTTCCTCTGGCTTCTCCACCGCAAATACGGCAGCAGCCACAGGGCGCGCTCTCTCGATTTGCAGAGATATGGACGGTATTTCGTCCCCACTTTTCGACCTCTCCAGGCGATCCAATGCATCATCAAGTACATTCGTCATGGCATCCACCCTGTCCACGCAAGTCTCAAACATGGCACTCAGGATACGAGCCGCCCCCTGAGGAGTGTCCTTGGTCGTAATGTTCTCGATGAGACCAAACATCATCTTCGCAAAGAGCGTGTGGAGGTTGTGTCCGAGGTAGGGGTTATGGATGAGGGTGGAGTAAAGTTCTGAGACTCGCGCGAGTTGGTCAGCTGATAGTTCGGTGCGTACATGGTGAACGAGATCAGCGATGGCGGCATACGCTGACGGACTAAAGGGTAAGCGTCAATGAAATGCCTAAGCACTACAATCTGCGCCGCACCGAAGGGTCTCCTGGCTGCCAACGCCGTTACCGAGTAGAATCCTCTCGTTGAAAAGCTTGTCAATCTGCGGAAGAAGAGCTTTGCGATGGGGTGTGCCTATGAGATGTCGCAAGACCACCATGAGGTCCTAAGACACTGTTTTTGAGCTTCATTCACGGTCAAAGGTAGGTTGCGTACCTTGCGAGCTTGGATACCATTGGCAGGAAGGTCTTGTAATAGCCGGAGCGCGGAGAGAATCAGCCGTTCGCCAAATGAATCGAACTGTTCCGCAAAGCCACGAATTATGTAGGCGACATACGATACCATCTGAGGCAAGCGTAAGAGCAGTCCTTGACAATCAAGAATATAATGACCTTGATTTGTGCAGTAATGAAATCAGCATACGCTTGGGGATTCTTGATAGTCGGGGCCATGCCAGCCCAGTACAGGTCCATAGCTTCGTAATCCTCGCGTGCTTTGTGTTGAGCAGGGGATTCGAGAGCAAGAACTTCAAAGTTGAGGCCCAAAGTTGTTTGGATGAGGGTTGAGACCATGGACCGGTGACTTTGGGAAAACGTGACTACAACCATGCCCATCTCGGCCAAGACCTTGAAGCTGCGAATGCTGGGCATGACGTTATTAGGATCCAAAACAGCAGAATCCTCGGACAGTGTTTCCTGGACGAGACCACTTATGTTGCGAAAAACATCCTGAAGAATAGACATGAAATCGGAGACAAGGTCTTCTGTGAGGGCTCGGAAGGAGCGAAGCAAGTCGATGATGATCTTGCAAGAGGTAACACCGTTCTCTTCGTTGTCGTTGCGAAGGATGTAAAGCATGCCGCTGAGAAGAGGGAGTGCGAGAGGTCGAACTGAATCGTTATACGGAATACGATGGAGAACCTCTAGTAGCACGCGTCGAAATTGGTATTCGAGCGAGTCTTTGTGGGACGCAGCTTCGCCCGAACGAAGGATTTCGAGGAGGACGGGAATCATCTGAGGGAATACACGTGCTGAATCGGTATCTCTCACTGTATCGATCATTTCCCTGAGCTCGCATGCCACAGTATGCTTTGTTTTGAGGTCTGAGCATGGTCAGAGGTGGCACAAGATATAGAAAATACGCTCACCTATACCAGGATCTGCGATGCGAGCTGCGCGAAGCTCCAAGTCCGCAGCTGTACCAAGCTGCGGTATGTTGTCCATGGTTTGGGGGGTGAAGCCTCACAAGCTCACTCGAGGCCAATAGACCCTGAAAGCTTGTTTGCATCCGTGTTTGGCTCAAATGCACGTGAAACTCACGTGACTAATGCAGATTGCAAGTGTTACCACCAGCAGTCGCAGCCTACTGCTTACCCTCATCGTCATCGATCGCTCATTCTGGTGAAATGGCTTCGAGCGAGCTCCTTAAACAGATCCAGGCTGGAAAGAAGTTGAAAAAGGCAGAAACGAATGACCGTAGTGCACCGTTGGTCGAGTCCAGGCCAAGCGGCGGCGGTGCTGGTATACGAGCCCCAACGTCCGCCCCCGCTATTCCGTCTGGTGGTGGTCCTCCGCAGCTGGGTAGTCTATTTGCGGGTGGAGTGCCCAAGTTAAAGCCTGCAGGACAGGTTAATCTAGGTTTGATCTGCTCTCATCACCGTCACATTTTGTCTCATGGGATCTCAAGCTAAACCCCCAACGCTCGGTAAGCCGCCGGCGGTGCCCGGTCGCGTTGCTCCTTCATCCTCGAGTGCTCCGACCCCACCTTCCAGGCCTACCCCCCCGAAGCCGTCAACACCCACCCCACCCCCACTCACTGCTCCCGCACCACCAACTAGAGCAGCCCCGACGTTGCCTTCTCGGGCACCTACTGTCCCAGCGCGAGCCCCACCATCCACCACGCTCCCTCCTCGTCGGGCTCCACCCCAGCCCAGGGCTGCCTCACCACCACAAGCGCATTCCCCACCTCCACCTCCCGCTCGAGCACCACCGCCTATTGCCGCACGCGGTGTATCGCCTGTCGGCACGCCTTCTCCTGCCAGAACAGCGCCACCTCCTCCCGTACGCTCCGCTAATGCTGTCCCTCCTGCTCGCAAAGCCCCTCCTCCTCCTCCTGCCCGGCCTTCCTCCATCTCCAGCTCAACACCATCCCGAGCACCACCACCACCAACTCGGAAGGTGCCTATTGCGGATGGACTACCCGTCCTCCCCATCCACGTGAGAGCGTTTTCCGAGACTGAGTCTTCTACACCCCCGCTTCCGCCTGCACTGTCACCCGTGCGGACGGGTTTGGCTTCTCCACCTCAAAGATCACTGGTTGCTTCCAGTCTTTTGTCATCAGAAACGCCGCCTAGACCGTCTGTGACGTTGCCGAACCATCAGGTCAACGGTACGCGACCGTCCGCCCCAACTCGAAGGAGTGAGCTCACTCTCGTGTCTCTCGCCACGCGAATGACTGATAGCATCTTTTCAGTTCCTTCACCCCCTCCGGAAGGCGGGTCTCATATATTTCCCACGAGAGACTTTCCACCGCCCCGACCGTTTACCCCAGAGGTAAGACAGTACGGTGGGGGTCGCCAACGTGGCTCCGACTTTGATCTTTCGAAGATATGATGAGCATGGACACCGTTGATGCTAAGTAACTGTGGTTCTACCCTACATGACTTGAGTACATAGCACATAGCCACGAGATTTTGAAAACGGGTAAATTGTCGCTTAGTTATTACGTCTTCGGCGTCTGTCGAGAATTGACACGTATGCGCGCCTTCTGTCCATAAAAGCGGTTACCGTCACGCACTTCTTTTTCCTCCACAACCCAACGATGCGTCTCTCATCATTTGTCTCGGTGGCTACTGCAGCTGCTCTCGCGTCTCTTGTCGTTGCAGACACTGATGCTGAGAAGCCTTCCGATGTCATTGGTGTCACCCAGGACACATTCGAGTCTATCGTCATCTCAGAGCCACTGATTTTGGTCGAGTTCTTTGCTCCTTGGTATGTGCAAGACCGGTTGTCTTGCGTCACTGGACCTAACAACAAATGCAGGTGTGGACACTGCAAAGCGTTGGCTCCACATTACGAGGAGGCAGCCACTACTCTGAAAGAAAACAACATCAAACTCGTCAAAGTGGACTGCGTCGAAGAAGCTGAACTTTGCCAGGCCCATGGTGTCCAGGGCTACCCGTGCGTGACCATTTCTACTCGTGGACTCGGTCGTTCACGTCTTTTTGTGTTTCTAGGACCCTAAAGGTTTTCCGCAATGGTGAGTCGACCGATTACGCTGGGCCCCGTAAAGCGGATGGTATTGTGAGCTACATGATCAAGTGCGTACTGCTCTCATCGTTCCTGGACATGTTGTGGCTAACCTATTTCAAGACAATCCCTGCCTGCTGTCTCCCAAGTTACCGCGGCCAACCTCATCGATTTCCAAAACTCCGACAAGATTGTCGTTGTTGCTTATCTGGCTGCTGAGACGGACGCACCTGCATCGGAATTTACTGCGACTGCCGAAAAGCTTCGCGACAGTTATCTCTTTGGTCTATCCACCGAACCGGAGGCTATTGCCGCAGCAGGCGTGACGCCTCCAGCTATTGTCGTGTACCGTAGTTTCGATGAGCACAAGACGGAGTACCCTTACCCAGTCTCATCTGCTACTGTCAAGGACGTCGAGGAATGGGTCCAAGAACTCTCTATTCCTATCCTTGGCGAAGTTAATGGTGACACGTACGCCATCTATGCTACTAGCGCAAGACCCTTGGCCTACCTATTTGTTGACCCTTCTGATGAGAAGAGCCAAAGTTACATCGATTCGCTCAAACCAGTCGCATCCCGGCATCGTGGCAAGGTCAACTTTGTCTGGATCGACGCGACCAAGTTTGGTGACCACGCAAAAGCCCTCAACCTTGTCGAGCCCAAATGGCCAAGCTTTGTTGTCCAGGACCTTGAGAAGCAACTCAAGTATCCTTATGACCAGGACAAGGCTATCGAGCCTGAAACAATTTCTGCGATGGTCGCCGATTACATTGATGGCAAACTCCTTCCAAAGTTGAAGAGCCAGCCGATTCCCGAGAGTCAGAACGAGAGCGTGTTCACACTTGTCGGTGAGCAATTCGACGAGGTCGTCTTCGATGATTCGAAGGATGTGTTCATTGAATTCTATGCTACCTGGTATGTCGACCTCGGCTACTGTGAAGGCACCATCTCACAATATACTCCATACAGGTGTGGCCACTGCAAGCGCTTGAAGCCCACCTGGGACTCCCTCGGTGATCACTTTGCTAGCATGAAGGACCAAGTCATCATGTGAGAGATAAATGTGTTGTCAGATTCACCCCAGAGCTCACATTTACTCAGTGCAAAGCTTGAAGCGCAAGAAAATGATCTCCCGGCATCTGTTCCATTCCGTATTGGGGGTTTCCCGACGTTGAAGTTCAAGCCTGCTGGATCGCGTGAATTCATTGATTATGATGGAGATCGTGCGTTGGAGAGCCTGATAGCTTTCGTGGAAGAGCATGCAAAGAACGACTTGAAGACCAGGGTGGTTACAGAGACACCCGTGGATGCTCAGGCCGTTTTCGAGACACCCAAGGAATCGCATGACGAACTATAATATGTGATGACGGTGGTAGATTAGGGGATCAAAACACGGTTGTCTATCTTGGTTCTCATATATATGATTCAGTTCTGCGACCGTATAATGCCTGAAAACGGAAGATGAAGACCCAGGAGAAACTAAAGTTTGACCTCCTTGAGACCATGCTTCCAGAAAGTGAGGTATGCTAGACGAAAGGTGAGAGGAAAGCCATGTGAGGTATGGGGAATGGCTTACGGGTAATGCCGTCCTCCTGGCGAAAGGTGAATATGAGCTCTGGAGTTGTAGAGACAAGAAACTCACGCGATAATTGAGGAGGACCACCATGCCATCGGGGTTCATCGACTCGCCAGTGAACTATAGGTTGTTCAGACGAAGACGAGGAAGATGGGATGGAACTAACAAACTCGTAATCACCGAACTTGGCGACTATTTTTTTGGCGTATGCACTGGCGCCAGTTTCGAAAGCTGGGACCTTGTCCTTGTCCTGCTCGCTCTTCATCATATGTTCCTTGACTGCTTTCATGTAGCCCTACAGTTGGAGAATGATGAGCAATGAAAAGCGAAGCGACGGAAAGACGTACCTTGAGATAAGTAAGGTAGGATTTCTTGTCGAACGAGGTGTTCTGAAGGCGGAACGAGGACACTACGTTGTTGACTTGCTCGGAGCCTTCCTCAATGGTCTCTTCTTGTTCCTCGCTGGAGGGATTGGCACCTAGTTTTGGGTGAGCGAGAAGAGAGGACTGATGGGTGCCATGTACCGATGTCAACGTCCACGCCCTTCTTGACGGTCACCAGTTTGCAGTCGACCTCGTAGACGATGTCTTCGACAAGCTTGCTAGGGAGAGGGTGAGGTGTTGTGTGCGGATGGAGGTGATGAGCGGGCGCACGGAGGGAAGGCATCCGAGAACATCTCGTCGCCGGTGAGGACGTCTTGGTAGAGCAACATGGTGGATGTGGAAAGAGTCGACGAGATCGATGCGATCATCATCTTATCTGGCTTTTCGGGGTCGCAGTCACAGGGGTCCCCCATCTCCATTGGGTGCGTGCTCGCTCTCCTGTGTGGCCATGGACTACCACCCCGTCCTCGTCCAGAGACGGCCACAGGGGACACGGCGCAGTCCCGAGTCTCGCTATTGGCGCCAGTTCAAGCGCCCCGTGTTCATCAAGGAGTACGCCCCAGTCACCGCGGTCCACTTTGCCTCTGCAAAACCACACAGGTACGCGGTCACCGCTGCTACCCGCGTACAGATCTACGCGCCTCGCACGCAAAAGGTCGTCAAGACCATATCCAGGTTCAAGGACGTCGCACGCAGCGCCATCCTCCGTCACGACGGGAAACTCCTCGTCGCAGGTGACGACACCGGCCTCGTCCAAGTGTTCGACGTCAGCTCTCGCGCCATCCTTCGTACCTTTGATTCCCACAAGCAACCCGTCCACGTCACGAAGTTCTCCCCCCTCTCCCCTACTCATGTCCTCTCGTGCTCGGACGATACGACCGTCAAGCTGTGGGACATCCCCTCCCAGTCCGAAGTCGTCACGTTTAATGCCCATTCAGACTACGTTCGCTCTGGACAGGTGTCCCCCTCAAATCCTCACCTCGTCCTTACCGGCTCATACGACGCAACCATGAGACTCTTTGATTCTCGCACAGGTCAGTGCGAACTCCTCATGGGCTCTCCCTCCCCCGAGGCCTCTCCTGTCGAACAAGTCCTTATGCTTCCGTCCGGCACCGTCGCGTTGTCCGCTGCCGGCCCAATCCTGCGCATCTGGGATATAAATGCTGGCGGTCGCTGCATACGTGCCCTATCCAATCATCAAAAGACCATCACATCCCTCGCCTTCGACACGAGCGTCGCTCGCCTGCTCACCGGAAGCCTCGATCAAATGGTAAAAGTGTACGACGTCGCCACTTACAGGGTCGTCCACACTATGCGCTATCCCGCCCCTGTACTCTCTCTTGCCATCTCGGTGAGCCACGTTTTGCCTACACCTCCACCCACGGCTCATTCCACCCACAGCCAGATTCTACACATATCGCCGCCGGGATGTCGGATGGTACCCTCTCCGTCCGTCAACGGCAACCAAAGGCATCTCAAGGCAATCTCGACCATGCCCTCCCAACTGGTACCTACGAATCCTTCCTAGGAGGGGCCTTTTCATCACTCGGCCAAGGTCGCGTTAAAGCCAAAAGTCAGTCAACTTTCCAGGGAGATGTCGATGAGCTCAGGGTGGAGAGTAGACGAGCACCCCGCTTGAGAGAATATGATCGCTTTCTCAAGTCCTTCAAGTATTCGGCTGCGTTGGATGCCGTCCTCCGAAAAGTATGTTCCTTGCCTGTTTCCCGTTTGCGAATCTTATTCCTCGTGAGAATGTTCCGCCTATAACAACCTTTTCACTAATACAAGAACTCATACATCGCGATGGTCTCAGTAGCGCTCTTTCTGGCCGAGACGACGTTCTACTTGAGCCGGTGCTACGTCTTCTTGTCAAGCACGTCACTGATCCCCGCTTCGGCGAGATGGTTTGCGACATCAGCACATTGATCATAGGTATGTGGACATTTTTCACTCTTACGCGTTGACCTCATCGTGATCTGATCAAGATATGTATACCCCCGTCCTGGGCCTGTCTCCCCTCATCGATTCACTATTCCTTCGCCTCCGGAAGAAAGTCCTCGCAGAGATTCGCTTCCAAAAGGAGCTGATGAAAACAAAGGGTACATTGGAGATGCTGTTTTCTTCTGCTACTCTGGCGGCCGCTCCGGTTGTACCACAAAATCAGTAGCTCGATTGCACCAATAGATTACTCGTGCTTGATCATTCATGAGCAACCCTCAAGGTAAGCAATCAAATTCTCGAGGATCGCTCTTTGCGTCATTCCTGCTTGTCTCTGCCTTTCGTCAGAAGCATCTGCGTCGATGTCGTCGTGGTGCGTTCTTAGTGTTTCGACAACGTTTTTGAGTGTCAAATTCTTCCTCTCCAACATTTGCGTGACGTGAACGCGGATCTATAAATGATCAGGGAAGGAGCTCTGACGATGTCCAACGACTTACACCATCATCTTCCATCGTAACCCAAGCTAATATATAGTCCAAGGTTTGCAGAGTAAACAATCCCCCGTTCAGACGACGCAAGTAGAATAAAGCCGCGTCCTCGGGATCAATCATATTGTCTTCAGCGAGCAGTTCCTACAGATAGACTGATATAGCTGGATCCGTCATGTTCAAAACCCGAGTCATACGTACCTTTTTCTCTGCTTCGATCTCAGCGTCGACGGTTTTCAAACGGCTGAGCGTGTTTTCTCGTGTTTCCAGGAGCTTGTCTACCTTGGCGTACTCATTCTCCACAAACTTAGCAAACAAGCGCACCCGGTCCGTCGAATCGGAAGGGAGATTTGACAACAGGGATGACATTATTCCCAGAATATGGGAAATATCCTCTGAAGCTGGTGTTGTCGACTTTTGCTTTTTGGTGTCCTACAGTGGTTCTCGTGAGCGACACGCTGATATCGCACATCTCGAGCTAACCTTCCCCATGAATGCTGAGAACAGTGTCTTGAGTCCCAAAGCATCGATAAAGTTGGAGCACAACTCAGAACCCGCTGGTCCAGACATGGCGTAATCTAGCGTTTTTATTGAACGAGACCTCGATTGAAGCTTTTCCCTGTGTGGTTGTCAGTGAGAAGTACCACGCAGCTATCAGATCACCTACTTCATCATCAAGACCATGAGATCCACCCCTTCGCTAGCCAAGAACAGTGACTTGATCTCAGGTTCTGCCAATGCCGAACAGAGAGCATCGAACAGATTCTCCATAAATTCTGTTTCGTCTCCGTCTATGGGCTCACGATACCGAAATTGCTGGTCGCTAAGTGAGAGTGGTCCTTATCGTCAACGCAACTGTCGCTTACTGAAAGTGTCTTGAGGATGGTCTCGACGCCGTCCTTCTTGCCCAGTTCTTGTCTATTCGGAACACTGTCTTGGAGTAGAATTGAAAGCAGCTCTGCAGCATAACTGCGATTCTCGTCATGGGTCTTTGATTGGATACGTTCCAAAAGCCAACTCATTATTTTTGTCTTGGACACGAGCTGCACGGACAGGTCGGGATTGAAACCAATGACGTTCTCAAAGACACCTATACTTGGACTCTTAGAATCGTGTCTTGTCGAGTATCAAATGTAAATGTCTCACCCAGAATATGAAAGACACCCTGTCTGTCAGATTCTTCCTCTTCTCTTAGTCGAGACAAGTTGTCTACAAGTAGCTCCGGTACCGAGTTTTCCACCTGAAGGAACCATGTCATAGTATGAAACTTTGAGAACGACCAGTCTTACCAAGGCCTCGATAAGCATTTTGAGAGCAGGCTGATTATGTTCTTGTTCAGATTCATCCCCTTCATTCCCAACGTCCTCATCGGTTAGTTCGTGGAAAACCTCGACTGCATCAATGACTATGTCAACATTCTCATGACTGAGTAACCCAACCAGCAGAGACACAATCCCAGAGCGGACCATTTCTGGATATGCAAGGGCGGGGGACTGTGCCAAGGGTAACAAGGACTTGATGGAACTATCCAAATCCGCTTCCGAGTCGATGAACCTGGCGTGAACAGATCAATCCTGTACATTGTACTACACATACAACTCACTTTGACGGGTCATCTGGATACTTGGACCGTTGATCCTGATTCTTATTTACCGCACGTTCCAACCGCAACAGCGTCCTTCGGATACTAGTTACCGTCACTTCTTCTGGCTGAAAGCAAGGTAAGGGACGACCGTCACAAACCGCAACGCGCACGAGGACACACTTGGTTCGAGACTCCTTGCAATTCCGCTCTTTCGAAGACGCTCAGAATTTCTTTTTGTTCGCTCGTGAGGCCACCGCCGTAAAACCGGCCTTCCGCGTCCTCTTCGGCATAGTAATCAGCGTCTCCACCGGGTGCAAACGAGGTGTCGACCTCGTCCTCGGGGACGTCTTCCACCGTCGCACGTCGTGACCTCGCGTCGTCGAAATATGCGAGTTCGTCCTGTATGCTCGGTTCGTCCAACCTCATCTTCTTGAGCATCTCTGGAGTTGGATTATCTGGTAGCTTACGCTTTGAACCTGCGGGAAGCTTGGGTACCTGACCCACGGCTCGATCAAATGCGACGCGATGAATATACCAGAACACGAACCTTGAACAATTTATCGATGTCCATGTCACGGAATCACGCCTGTTAGTAATGGGAGGGTGTAGTTGTAGAGCAGGAGCAACGTCACTTTGAGTGGCACTCGGCCGAGTGGTGGTAACAATGATATAATGCGCCCAAAACAATACTAGATGGCTGTGTGCCTCATGACGTGCTGTATATCAACCTCTTCGTCGCATTTGAATGAGGCTCTCTTAAATTACCTCCTGGATGTCTTTCTCTAGTCTCGTTGACGCTTTGAGAGCTCTTCGAGGCCGGTTTCGAAAGGGACACACTTTAAGTTGTGGACACTCCACCGGTGTGGGCATACTAGCTGCGTCTAAGCCAATACTCGCCTTCAGTCAATCGCACGGCTTACCCTCTTCGCTTGGCCCTCATGAGCCGACTACCGTTTCCACCATTTGTCATAACGCATCCGATGTCGCTCAGACATTCTTACCCCCCGTACAGGCTGTCGCTGGTATCATTTCCTGCTTTGGCGGTGTCATCAAGGGCGTCATCGGGGAGATGTTGAGCACTCTTCAAGTCGTAGATGTGATTCAGTCTTGTTTTCCAGCACCGTTGCTCTTGGTGCTGATCATTGCCCACGCGAATAGAGGTACATCCAGAACAAGGTCGATATGGAGCAACTCACTACTCGATTAAATTTCCTTCCTTGCCTTATTGACAATGCACCCATCGCTCGGACCACAGAAGAGGAAAACATGAGATGGCAGTCACTTTGGTGTGTGGTCCGCGAAAAGCGTGGTTAGTTGGAGGAAGTGCTGATAGTCACGCTTTGTCGCCAGCGCGCTGCAAACGGAACATATCAAGCTAGAAAAAACGAGAAAACGCATTCGCCCATCTGCCTCTGTCACGCGAGATATTGCTGGATGCATGGCTCGCATCAATAACCAGTTATTGGAGTATACGGTGACTGTGACCTCTCCTCGAGAATATTTTTCAGGGCGTTCCTGACTCATTTTGTCAGGTCTTTTGCACACATGTTCAGCCTGAATGAGATGCATGAATAAGAGCGAACATGGACAAGGTCGTGGAATTCAGCGTTAGACAAACGCAATTTATCGAGAGCTTCATGGCAACAGCGGATGCAGGACAGCTGCCAGCGTCTGTCTCGCATGGCTTTGTGATATTGGTCGACGCAACGGGACGAGAGCATCCGATGCTCCTTGATCAGTGTCGATACTTGGATGTACGTTTCTATGATGAACCTCGATTCATCCTAACCCGTCATTCTAGCAACTGAAGCTTATACTTCTCGTAGTCTTTATCAATGCAGACCAGACGAAGCCGAGATTCAAAGGTGGTATATCGAAAGGAAGCAATATGATTTCGTGGTGTGTGATAGTGCTGACTCGGACGTGATACAACTGACGAGAGAAAATGATCTTTGGTCGAAGATGGAACCAGGAACGAAGATTGTGACGAGGGTCATTATTGAAGAAAAAGAAAAAGTTGGCTGGAACACAATGGCGACATACACGTGTCGATGCGGAACACCCAATATCATCAATGTCAGTCTCAAAGATCTTGCAGCCGCATTAGAGCCTGGCTGCATCATCACGTGGTTCGTTTCGTTTTCTACTTGCTGACAAAAGTTAGAATGAGCTAAAAGTCGACACTGTGAGAGACGATTCCAAGTTGCACGCACGCGCAGACAACCAAAGATAGAGGACGGTAGTGGTAATCAGCAAGCGACTAGTGCTACACCGAGAGAAGAGGCAAAGTACCTCATTCGTAATTTTCTAGTACAGCAAGTGGTGCGTGCGAGACGAGAACGAGACCGGTTTCCTAAGGCTAACCCTGTACTGTGTTCTCTTCCCAGCCCGTGTGTTCTCGTGTATGCACCTATTTCCCAAGGCTAACCCTTTCTGTACTCTTTCCAGCATGTACGTGTCCTCGTGTGTGCATCAGGACTAGATATCGATATCCCCATGCCTTTTCTCCCCACCTTCGGGTGGTCAGATCCAGCCAGGCTCCGTCACTTACACTACCTCAACTGGCCCTGATGGACAACTTATTTTACCATCCATTCAAGTAAGCCTTCAGTATCGCTGGTTTCTCGAGTCGTTTCACGAACTACGACAATCAGGGCTGTCCTGCACGGTAAGATATCGTGCTCATGGTTTTGGATCACCGTTTGACGCATAATAGCTATCAAGCCCCACAGGGAGTTGTCCATGGAATCCAATGGGTTCCAGCAGATGCGACCCAGATCCTCCCAGCTAGCGCTACACCAGCGAGTGCGGTAAATCGCGCCCCGAGACTCACCATACTTCCGATTGACGTCGCGTGTAGGAGTTCGCCGCTTCGTAGAACCGTGGCTGCCTAACACGCGAAGATGAATCCGCCCTCGATAAATGGTCCGTGCTTCTTGCACCGACCATTGGTGTTGTCTCATCCCAACCAGGCAGAAAACCGAGGAAAGACGTAGGAAGAAGGAAGAGAAAGACTCAATAAGGCGACTCTCGAAGCAGTTCGACAAGGATATGCAAGAAGTCGAACTCCGCACTATACGGGATAGGGAAATCCAGACCAGAGAGCGCCGTCACAGTCCTTACGGAGATGCTCCTCCGGCAGGATCGGCTTATGGTGCCTACGCTCATAGCCCTAATGCAGACCTTGATTGAAAGTCTGCCGAACTCGATATTGAGAAGGAAGTAGAGTGTAGCAGTAGTCAGGGAAAGTATACGACTAGTGGTGGAGATCGCTCCGGCTTTGGCCAGCCCAGAGGCCATGACGACACCCAAAAACAAGACGGCTATCGAGGGACAGCGTTCTATGTCAGCTCGAGCAGGTGAAAATACGAAGGGTAAGTGGCTCACCTCAGTCGTCGTGCGGGAACGACGGACTGAGGATTTTCGCTGTACAGAATTTGTATATGTACTGTAATAGACATTAATATTGAGACAAAGGATCTTTCAGGCCTAGCATGAGCGAAAGCAAAAACATACAACAACTGTTGGGTCATTGGTCAATGCATACAATGAGCATGAACAAAGGTAACACAGTGGGATTTCCAATCTTTTGAGGCATTCTGCATTCAAAAGTATAGTGTATTGTATTATCAGAGTACACATCTTATTTACCAACATATGAGAGCACTTCAAGAGTAAATGGGCAACGAGGGGAGAAACCCAAAGTGTGGTCTGAGGGATGGATGGGCACAGAGATTCAATGGAAGTTCAGAGCTCAGAGATGGAGATACAGAAGAATGGGGACAGAGTGTGGTAGTCTGGGGCTACCATGTATGTACTATTACACATCTGACACCTTGAAACTGCCCAAGAGGATATTCATTCTCATCCATATTTCCGGGTCAAGAGGAAGTAATGGCATACAGCAAGTGAGTGTGACTCGACTTCCTGACAATCCAACACACCGGTGATGTATCCATCCGTTCGGAACTAACTACCTGGTATTAGTATGGTTTGTGTCGATTCTTCTTCAGGTCCCTCTCCAGCTGTTTCGCCTTCCTGTGTCCAATTTCCACAGGTCTGATGGCGGAGTCGTCCGCTTTCTTGAGCTTGACCGGACGATTACCCACATACTTGCCTGTTTATTATTTGAGCGGTTGCAAGTCGATTCAAGGACTGAATGGACTCACCATCCATTTCTTTCCATGCCTTTAGAAAATCCTCTGGATCTGAAAACGCGACGAATCCATACTTGGCCTTTACAGATAGTTGTCAGCAATCAAGTCTGACACGATACAGTAAAGACGTGTGACCTTTTGGCTCAGTCTATCCCGGATGACACGGGCCTTCTGGAATGACGGATATTTGTTGAAGGCATTTGCGAGAACATCGTCCGATACATCGTTGCTCAAATCTCCGACGAACAAACGAAACCAGGCTGAAACGCCATCAGCGAAAAGGTCACGATAGAGCAAAGGAAAATCTCACAAGGGTTCCATTCAAGGAGCGTTTGGTCCTCCCACACCTTGCCACCTCCCTTTCGTAGGACGGTTGTCCTCTTCCCTCCCTTTGCCAGCTTACCACCTGATCCCCCACGTTTGTCTATCATGGCACCTGGTACATAGACACTCTGTTGTGCAAGGATACCGACGTCGTATTCATAAGCGTTCGCTGGGACGGGGGCGCTATGCGCAGAGGAAGATCCCGCGATAGGATACATTGGACCGCTGTAGGGCTGATGGTAAGGGTTGACATCGTAAGCCGACTGCTGTTGATTGTATTGTGAATAGTAGTTATTTGATGGATCCATGAGAGCGACTGTCGAATTCAGAAGCTATTAGTGGATAATTATGTAATATTGGAAAAAATAGTTCAATATCAACATGATTAAACAGAGTCGATCCAAGGGTACACGAGATTTGAGTCTGCTGACTGTCGCAGGCGTTCTCTCAAGCTACCTCAAGGTGTGTTTCATATCTGATTGCGTTCCATGCCCATTTCATGTCAAAGAGAGCTCGTGATGACCGTTCAGCTTTCGTTTCGCATCTTTCTGGATGGATGGCCAATGACACAGTGTGATGATGACCAGGTTCGCTGATCCTCACTCTCTAGATGCCGTTTATCAAAAAAGTCAAGTCTGACGCCTACTTTTCGCGTTTCCAAGTCAAATACCGTCGCCGGAGAGAGGGGAAAACTGACTGTCAGTGGTCGTCCTGATCGTATACATCTGTCTTGACCATCTTCCAGACTACGCCCGCAAACGGCTTGTCACGCAAGCCAAGAACAAATAGTATGTATCCGTTTATCGTGACGCTCTTTCGTCTCATGTGGCATTAGTAATGCTCCAAAATACCGCTTGGTTGTCCGTTTCACAAACAAGGACATCATCGTTCAGATTGTCTATGCACGTCTGCAGGGTGACTTTGTCTTGACCGCTGCCCGCTCAAAAGAGCTCCCACGATACGGCATCAACCATGGTCTGACAAATTGGACAGCTGGTAAAGTTTCCGGACGACGAGCAGCAACCGTGTACTGACTGCTCGCTTGCAGCTTATGCAACAGGTCTACTTTGCGCTCGCCGTGCATTGACCAAGCTTGGTCTTGCAGATAAATATGAAGGTGTCACCGAACCCGATGGGACACTAAAATTGACGGAAGCACTCGACGGTGAAAATGCACCTCGTCCTTTTAAGTGCTACCTTGATGTTGGCTTGAAACGTACCACCACTGGTCACCGTGTATTTGGAGCTATGAAGGGCGCGAGCGATGGTGGTATATTCATTCCCCACTCCGAAAGGCGTTTCCCCGGATACGACCCAGAAAACAAGCAACTCGACGCTGAAGTGCTGAAAAAGTACATCTTTGGTGGTCACGTTGCAGAATACATGGAATCACTGGAGGAAGAAGACGATGAACGGTAAGTACTATTTTACTAGCAAGATACAAGATTTCACACCTTGCGTTTCTCACTAGATTCAAAAAGCAATTCGCATCGTATCTTGCAGATGGCGTTGGATCAGAGGATATCGAGGAAATATATACCAACGCATACGCAGCTATTCGGGAGGACCCAACATTCAAGCCTACTGAGAAGACAACAGATTGGAAGGCAGAATCACTCAAGTACAAGAAACAGAGATTAACCTACGAGCAACGTAAAGCTGCTATCCAGGCCAAAATCGAAGCCTTCGAGGCATCTGGTGGGGGAGCTGCCGAGGACAAAGATGAAGAAGAGGACGAGGAGTAGGCAATCCATATCGGACGTCATTTGTCTTCCCTACCCATGCCTTAACACGACCGTCGATTCATCCGTATATTTCTATGCACCAATCTGTGATCGAATTTGTCTCTTCTGCTAGGATATGGCTACAACTTTCTCCAGGATTCCCATCTGCCAGGATGTCAACGGCATGGCTCGGTGCGGGGAGTAAGTATCTACATGTAACACCTGATTCTCGCTCCCCCGACCTATTCGATGAGCCGAAGAGCATATCGCAAAATCGTCACCAAATGACACACTGAAATTTCTGAAACTTCGAGTCAGTATTTGGCAGCTGCATCGATAATTTGCGACCGGACTGACACAATACACCCTTCCCACCTCCCAATTGTCTTGCCACTGACCATGTCCACAAACCAGGTCCCCCCAAAATGTTCGCTATATTGGCTGCCACACTCGCGAAGTTTGGTGAGTAAGCACTTCTCCACTTCATCCGAGAGGAGTTGGCTGAGCTGAGGAACAGACGTAATGGGTAATGTTGCTTGCGGAAGGTGCGCAATCAGAGATGATGGCGACAAGAAGGTCAAGCGCAATGTCTGCCTAATGCACACCTCAGCCAACTCGTCATAGTAGAAAGGACACCACTACCTCTCGTCGATGCGCAAAAGGGCCTCACCTCCGACTCTCTTCAGGAGGTCTTCACCTGTCAGTCGACGTTGCAAGCTTTGACCGGTCTCTCCGACAGGGTGAAATCTAAGCGTGCATGGCACCCCTGCATGCGTCAACGCAAACACCATTTTATCGAGCTCAGTCTTGATTCTGATGCAAAATTGTTGGTACTGCAGGAGATCGATGACGGGCTGGAGAAGCTCAGAAGACAGCTGTGGGTTTGCTATAGTGGATGGACGTTCAGAACCGGAAGCCGATACGCGTTTAGACTTGTCACTAGCGTGCATCGCCAACAAGAGGGCTTGTAACGTGGCGTGTATTAAATCGCATGTTGCTGAGAGAGTCTGAGGTCCACAAGACGAATTGCGGAGGTTAGGATCTGCATCTACCTGATTCCTCGTGAACCAAATGACATGTGACAGTTTGGGACGCACCATCTCGAACCGTAGCTCAGTGCCGTGATCTACGTCTATGATAATTATACGTTCGGCAACTCGAGCAGATGAAGTAGGGAGACTGCTCGCCTCCCTAATCAAGACGGAGAATATCTCTTCGTCCACGATTTCCCTTTGAGCGCCTGCAAGAGACGTATCCAATGACATTTTTTCGGGAAATTCGACGGTATTGTGGGCGGTATGGGTGACGCCTGTCGAATCCATAATAGCTAGTGAAATCTGCAAGTGGGCCAATTGACGATGAGGGAATACGAGCGTGTTCATTTCCGTCTCATGAGTGGAGAGATGAGCTACAGCCTTCCGTCGAAAATGTTTTGGAGCTACCAGTCTCATGTCAGACATGACTCCATCCAGCTACAGGAGCACGCCTACATTCTTCCAACCCGAATGATATCAAGAAGTCCTTTGATGTTCTGTCCGCACCTTTCCCCGAGGGCGCCCAAACGGGCAATGGGGCAGGGACAAGGCTCCAATTCGCTTTTCTGATCTTAAGTGCATCTACCCAATACTTTTCACTGTGTAGACAGCTTCTTTCCAGCCTGGACGCAGCTTGCTTGAGTACATCTGCGGCTTTCCTGAGCGCCTCGTCTTTACCGCCGAGGGTTAGTTGCGCATTGAACGCATCGACAGAACCAATGGCTTGCGGCTTGGATACCACACTAGCAGTCAAGGAAGTGGAGGATAAGGAAGGTAAGGGCGAAGGTTGGTTCGGTGCTGTAGATGACAAAAGAAAAGACAGCAGGTCCCTTGCTTGCGTCATTTCACCTAGTGCAATACTGGGATTTCGCGTGAACAATCAGACGCGAGAGCTGTAAGCTGTACCAACAAGAGTTGCGGAGTGATCTCCATCCGCATTTTGAACAGCTGCTCGGTCGACATCGTCAGTCTTGTATTATCTGCTATATGTTCGCCATCCTCTGAGACCGGTGAGCTCTCTCGTGGCGGCGGGACGAGACCGTCACCAATGGATAACTGATTTTGCTGTTCAAAGAAATCGACGCCTCGTTCAACGAATATTCTCCTGAGGTTTTCTCCCAGAACTGTAGTAGGGTTTTCGATTCTGTTCCGAGGGTAAGCCAGTGCGCTGTCACTCAAAGGGCAAAGCACATACGGTTCGACGATTTGCTCGCCTTCCGGGGTGATATCAAGCAAAATTGGGATCCGTGCATCGCTGTCATCTTTGTAGGGTCTCTCGAGCGATAGTTTCGTCTTTTTCCACTCTGGTTCGGCAGACATGGCGGTCACTGGTCACGAGTCAATGACAAAGTACCTCCACGTGATCTGACATATTTCCCTGTCAGAGGCTCCGACTTGAAGTACCTTGACACCAATCCACGAGGACGCCGAGAGACAGATGGTCAAAGGTGTCCATACAGGCTCAGGTTTTGACCATATCGCCTTGAAGAGGCGCAAGACTGAGGATGACGAATCCTCCAGCCCACAGTCGAAAAAGCCTCGCACCAGAGTTAGGTCTGTTTCTCATTTCTGTGCTAATAGACCTTCGTCCGACAATTCCCCAGTTTCTCATGTGGAGAGTGCCATCGACGAAAGCAAAAGGTAGTGGTGACCATTTATATAATGGAAGGCGTGCTTACAGCACTTCTCCAGTGCGATCGCCAGATTCCCTGCTCTCATGTATGGTCTCTCGTAAGCTTCTAGCATGTCAACGTCATTGACGAGTCATTGTAGTGCATTGCTCGAAAAGTTCCTGAACTTTGTAAAGCATACACGCCAGGCAAGACAGATCAAGATCTTAGCGTACGACTAGCGAGACTTGAGCACATCATTGAGCTTGCGCTACCTCAGTATTTTAACAGCCCTACATCGTCATCCGTCGCCCCCTCAGATAGACACAACCGCGCGAGCTCCGAAGGTCCCGACGACGACAATCGCTCTATCACCGACGAACAGGATCCCAGTGGAGGCACTTTCCAGAGTGGGAAGTGGTATGGCAACAGTGCCTCGGGAAGTGTTGCTCCGGCCTCTGTATTGGAGCAAGTGAATGTTTCGATGATTTTCCTTATCCTGAGTCTAACGTACATCCTGTTAGCTGGCGAACGTTGTTGTTGCTAGTTCTCACAAAGACCAGTGGGACACTTCTCACCATAGCATCGGCTACAATGGTACAACCACAGCCCAAAACTGCACTCACAGTGTAGATCACAAAACTGCCCTTGCGGCCCCTTCTCTTATAGAAGCCGTGCGACAGGACTCTGAGCCGTCTGCTGCTGATAACCTGAAGAGTTTGGTACAAGAATGCGGGGTATCGCCACATAAGATATCGGAACTACTACAAGAACTTCCTCCACAACGATTTTCGGATGTCCTCATCGACCATTACTTCACGTCTATGTGAGTGCAATCCAGCTTGGTTTCGTTGCCCGCACACCAAGTCTTCGCTCTTGCAGAAATTGGACAAGGTACCCCGTTTGCGAGAAAGACTTTCGCACAGCATATGCTTCTCTTTGCACAAACGGGGTTGGAGCGAACACCAATGACGCGCGCTTTTTACCCCTTCTATTCGTCGTGTTGGCCATTTCAGTGCGACTCGCTCCCGAACACCTTGCTGGAGACTTACGCACGAGGAGGGTCACCTCGCTTAGGTATTATTGGTCCTGTATGTTCCACGCTTCGTTCTACTTCCTGAGTTGACGCCCTTGGAGCACGACGGTCACTTCTCATTGCAGCAGCAATTCAGCCTGATTCACTGGACGTTGTTCTGACTCGTTTGCTGGTGAGTTTATTGGCCATTAACCCTGCATGGTCTGTTCCAATGTTCCAACAGAGTGCTCGATTCTTGACATTTGACCGTCGAATCACGGAATGTTGGAGCCAGCTTGGTGCCGCCGTACGAACTGCACAAGCTCTTGGCTTACACAGAGACGCCGCACCCAGGGTCGGTCCAACTTCATATGGTACATACTTTTCCTGAAGTTTTGTAGGGACTAGACCCCGCCCAGGTCGAAAACCGTAGACGCATTTGGTTAGGTTTCTTGGCCGCATCTCACTGTACGGAGTTAATATGTTGCTAGGTCATACTTGTATCATGCCGATCGCTCCTATGCCCTCGTCCTTGGTCGACCAAATGCGATCCAAGATGATTATACCTGCACCTTACCTCCACTCAATGTCGATGACGATTTCTCTCCTGCTATGATTCACAATCCTCCCGCTCTGAATAGCCCCACGATCATGACTTTTGTCATCCTTCGTCATCAACTCGCTTCAATTATCGGTCGAATGGTCCATCATTTCCAGAAGGTTAACACCCACAGCCACTACTCTGACGTCCTTGCCCTTGATGACGACCTCCTAAAATTCGTTTCAAATTTACCACCCCATTTTAAGTTGGAGCCAGACACCTCCCTTGATGAGACCTTGCAATTCATACCCACCCACCGATTCTTGCTCACCACAGAGATCCTTTTCGTGAGGATCAGCTTGCATCGACCGTATTTGCTTCGTAAGCTGAGCAGTGATCGCTACCTGCGATCACGAAATGCATGTTTCGAGTCTGCCATCAAGGACTTCGGGGTTCGCAAAGCCTTTCGCGAGAAATGTCCGAAGGAGACCCGTGAATCGCTCCATAACGCGTACAGGGAATTTCAGACGGCGATGATCAGTGGTATTTTTCTCGTTCTCCACCCACACGGAAAGGACGCAGATATGATGCACACCATTTTGGACGAGTTCCTCAAGGATCATGAAGGCGTCCGGGAAATGGACGAGACTACTCGTCGGGAGCTCAGAATCATCGAATTCCTGAAGGGTCGTGCTCTTCAGATCGCGGAGAGTATAGGGGATCAGGATTCGCGTATAATGATAGACTCCAAACTGCCTGCTACGCCAGCAATTTCGCATCATGGCCAGTCCTCGTTTTCTTCAGTCCTTGTGCCGACGTCTAGCTCCACGCCCCCCCTATATCCAGCTTCTCCTTTCGCGCCGTCTCGCACTATCCAACGCCTACAGCAAAGTAACTCTACGGACGGAACACTTAGCTCACCTGCGGGCACAAATAGCCCAAGTGGAGAAGAGGAATCCACGGCTCAGTCATTACTAGATCACTGGTGCAGTACGTTCAATGATAGCACGATCGATGGGCCAACGGGGATGCCTGCACTCTCTTGGGGTGGGCCAGGCGGCGCAGACTTTACTGGATGGGTGGGTCCCGGTGCCAATGTGCCGCTACCCATTGATCCGAACCTGATGCCAACGTCCGACGGCGATTGGAACTATTGGGAGAATCTTGTTAGTCAGATCAAGACTGGGCCCCCCTTGTAGAGCCGCACGCATCTATGACGAAGCAGGCTTCAAAATTGTAATGCCATGGAGGTACTGTATTTGCTAGAGTTTTTTTTGCTTCTTTGATGTACATATCAGCTATGCTTCAATACCGCAGAGTTTGCCTTTCGAGCATGCCGCATATGTATTCCCGTAGGCTTATTCTCATATTTCATCGGTGTACTCACTACTTCCGGGCTGCAGCCCGTCATCACTGTTATGGAGGGGGCTCACTATGCATGCAATCAAATGTATTAATTTGTCGGCTCTCGAGGAACCGTTTCGAATGGCTAGCGCAAATTGAATTCAAGTGACCCAGGGAGAGGACCTCAATTCTCGCCAGAGACATTGTCTCACTAGGCTTGACGCTGACTCCTACAGTGGGGACCGCCTCTGAGGGGCAGGCTGAAAGTTTTTGCGAGCTCCAGTCAAGGGATATTTGTCAAGGCAGTTTTTTTTTAGGAAAAGTCCGCCATCCTCGGTTTGAAAACGTTCTCTAGTAAAACTGGGCATATAACATCACTACTAACACTAAACTGGAGACTTCGGGTACCGGTAAACATCTTGCGCTTCAAACTGGTTATTGGTACGTTCAGTTAGGCACCTTGGAGTCAATTGTGCATGCGACTGACACTGGTAACACCGAGCTTCATAATGATAAGCCCCTTGGCAAGATGTGTCGCCATTGCTTGTTCCACGTCGGAATCTCGCGATGCCACAGCTACAGAACAAGCTACCGGCCGTTTGAAATGGAAGAGGTATGGCCGAGTCATATTTGAAGCGTAATGGCAATTGAACAGTCCTTATCATGTCGATTGCACTAACACTTCATTGGCACTCGGTAAAGGGCCCCGGTCTTAAGCGATGGTTGGCGACCCTAAAAATGGACTACAAGCCCACGATCACTCAACGTTCGACGTTTAACATTCAATTCCAAGCCTTCACTGGTAAACAACCGCTGTTCTCTAAGGCTGATGGGTCTTCCAAGATGCCATTTTCCGGAAGTGGGATTTTCTATGGACGCGAGCTTTGCCCTCATTGGTGCGCCAACAATTTATGCTGCTCAATCCGATGGACGTGCCGATGAACCCGCTCCTACTGCGTGTCGTTTCTCATGTGGTCGGTTCGATGTATGCGTCGATCTCACCTACCGCTTTGAAAACATCTGTCTTCATGTGGCGCAAAGGCAAGACGGACTCGTAGGGCCTTAGACTTAGTTTGGTGTGTATTTCATTCTGATCCGGTCTACAACATGTTCCCAACTCTTTCGGCGGTTAGATCGGACGGCGGAAGGGGGCAAGCGAACATCTGCGAAACAGAGCCAAGCAAAAGCTCGCCGAGGACGTGGTCCGGCCAGACTTGTTCCAGAATGAAATGCCCGTAAATATTTACGCAAGGGCTATCCCGACTGGCGCGGGCGCGACCGAAACGAAGACACACAATTAGTAATGATGTTACATGTCTGACGGCCGTATTACCAGGCCTCGATGTAATGGGTCAGCGTTCGCCGCTTAACCGCTACACCCCAAGGGAGCGATACTGAGTGATTACCACTCAGTACCCTAGACGGTATATATACTGATTATCCGGAATCAGGTAAGCCAGTATGCTTACACCCGAGTCCTGCTGATTGCTCAAAACAGACGCACACATGAAGAAGCCATCAGCAGCCGAGTAGTACGCTACTTACGTATCTCCAGCAATTGAGGCATACTTATAGTTCGAACCACATGTAGGACCGCCCTTGCTCTTGGCAGCGGTGACCATGACACGACGCCATCGTTTTGTCGAAAAAGCCTCCGTTTTCGTCTTTGTCTACGCCGCAATCCTCATCCTCGCGACACAGGCGGTGAACGGCCAAACAGTTTTCAGGCCACCAGCAAATCCCTTCTTGGATCCGAAGGACGACCCGTATAATCCACTGAGATATATTCCCTCAAACGCTTATACGGGGATTGTGTTTGGTGATCCAGAAATACTCCTAATTGCGTCGGCCTCAACTAATTCCAGACGATCTAGCGCTCGTCATGTTGATCGCGCTCACTCAGACCTTCTACGCGTTTCGTTACGGCGCAAAGTGGATGCTCGCGATGGTTATCGGAGGATACAGCGAGTATCTCATTCCTGTGGTCGAGTAGCTCTGACCAGCAAGCAGCTTATTCGGTTGGGTTTGGGTGTCGGTTCGGCGTGCACTATCACCCTGACACCCAAGGATTATATATCGTCGAGTATATGTTCATTGTACTATCCGTTTGTGTTTCATGTTTTTTATATTCCAGAGGCCTCACTAAATCTTGCATAGCCTTGTGCGTTTATCGCGGCAGACTATGTCTTGTTGGGACGACTCGCGAGGCATATATCTTGCACTACGCACGTTCTGCTGCCTGTACGGAAGATGACATTCATTTTTGTGTCATCGGATGTCACGACGTTCCTGATTCAAGCTGCCGGAGGCGGATTGAGCATCGGCCACAATCTAGCCCAACGGCAAGTGGGCTCACACGTATGTTTATCGTGACAACTTCCTTGCGTATTCTGAGGTCGGCTTTGAAAGATCTTTGTTGCAGGCCTGGTTCTGCAATTGTTATCATTCACTTTATTTAGTGGCATTTACTTCCGCTTCTTGTACCGGGTGTATACCCTGGAACGCGACGTATGGGAACGTGACAATGGCAAGCCTTGGTATCGCGATTGGCGGACTCTGGCTGTGGCCATGACTATTAGTTGCATTGGTATTCTCGTGAGTCCGATCCGAGCGGTACATACCAACAGCACGACTGATGCATATACTAGATACGATCTGGCTACAGAGTTGCTGAGATCTCTCAAGGCTATCGAGGCTATCTCGCTACAACGGAAGTGTTCTTTTATGCGCTTGACACCCTTCCACTCGTTATCGCCATCTTTGTATATGTCTTGTTCTGGCCAGCATGGTTTATAGAGGACGGGACGAAGGCAGCGCATGTCGGACCGAAGCTATCTGATTCACTATGACTCGTTATAGAGTAGCATATCTACGTGGTTGTTTTGGGCTATATTCCCTCGGCATACGGCTAGTGTCCGCGTGGGGTCAAGTCGCCGTGCCGTGACTATTGTTCAATTCAACGACATGCCTGTATTGATACCGAACTGGAAGCTGTTACCGAACTTGCTTGTATCAGATATACACGGCGCATTCCTTGGATGTACTCCAAGGGATGTGCTCACCAAGGTAGATTACAAACAATCAGTGAAAAGACAACCACGATCGTCAATCCAAACACGATGGCATGATGACGTCCCTATGATTTATTTCTCATCAACCATCCTGTACACCGTACGGGGATCTGTCTCCCTGTGTCCCAGCAATGCTTCGGGTTTGGAATTCCTGGGGGCCTCCTGCCTCTCGTCACCTTCGTACCCGTGAAAGCATGTCAAAGAGAAAGATACCAGGTCTGAATATCACCACTTACGGAATGTCAATTCCTCGAGGTCCGACCTGATGTCTCGAGAAACATGAGGTAAACGAACACGACTTGCGGAGCATTCCAGACACGGTAGCTAACGTCCTTTAGCACCTTCCCTACGCATGTCCCAAAAGGAAGGCTCACACGATGTACCACCTCCACCCCATTGTTTCCCACCAGCTTTTTAAGTAGTGGGTTGGATGAATGAGAATATAACGTACCTACAAGGTCCATACCAATGGGATTCACGAATTGAGCAAGGAAACCCCCACCACGAGAATACCATTGGTAAAGAGGATCCCCTTCGCTCGAACGTAGAATGCAAAAAGTTCAACCAAGTAAGCTGTTTAAATCTGAGCGCATCGCATTAGAAGGAAGTGTAATCGACATGAGCTTACTATAGAGCAGGACACTATACTCTATGTTATATGCCAGATTATATTCTGTCTAATTGTGAGTATGGAAACACTACTTTCAGTGGTTTGGATCTCGTATAAGCACTGCTTGAGCGGAAATCTTGTTCTGACTGAAGGAATACCCTGCACCAGCAATGGCAATGGTCTACCCAGTAAATACAGAAATGAGTGAGATTAGTACACGCCTACAGAAATAACGTCAGGAGAGACGGACCTGGACATCACTGATGATGGTGTTATGTACTTACTGGAAACATCTTCCGACAAGGGTATCGAGGAACTGTCAGTGCCAGAAGTGTATTATTAATGAAAGATGTTTGGACAAGATTGACAATATTCAATTCATTCGGTTATCGTGAATCCCAACGCTGTCTAGGACTGGTGAAAGGAGGTATTTGGCGGTTGGGTAACTGGCCAAATCAGCTATTCCACTTTGGCAAATTCCGAATCCTCGTCTCCTTCTTCACAAGGATAGTGTACGCCCTTGATATAAGCCAACAAGGAGAATCTGGGAGAAAGCTTGTAAGCCATTTATCACAGATGAGCCAAAGTTGTATGTATGCTGTAATTTGTAAATGTGTATGCATCGTGAGGAAACCACCTAACTACTCATCAACTGCACCCCGAGACAGGTCGGAATCATCAAGATATATAAGTTTCGAAGGTTAGGTTTGTTGCACCAGGGAACTCTGTCTTGCTCCACAAGCCGGGAGACGATCGTATGCTTGGCGTCTGATTGGCTACGACCTCCAGCCCCATCCCTTCGCGAGTCCGTTTCGATAGCGATACGAGAATGCCGACCTTTCCCGATTAGATGTATGGACGCCTGAAAACACGTTGAACGTAGATCGATTCGCAGGGTAATAGTGGAAGGAACGTAGCGCGAGACAAACAATCCCCAATCGGCTGAGTGTCATAGTGATCAATGTGAGGACCGCGTAGCACTTCCACTGGTCTTTGACGTTATCGTTGTCGTTATCGTTATCTCGTTATCTCTCTGCAGGCAATGTACAAAACCTGTGAAATCTCAAAGTTTCGCATGGGTAGGATAAAGCCCAAAATCTCGCTCACCTGCAGGCTGCCGTATACCAACAGAGATAAAGAAAAGCCAGTGTCCTGTGCAGGAAGTTAGGAACACCCTAAGATATCGATGGAATCTATGCCCTCGATTATCCTACCTCTGTTCATCCTTACTACAGAGGCTGCATCAGATTCGGTACTGTAAAATAATGTGCGAATACAGAAAACCACTTCGTAGATATTTCAGGGAACATAAAGTAGGTGAGCATATGACAGTGACCTCGATTCAAACTTACACGGTTAATGTTTCAGCACGGCTTATTCAATGTACCACCTCCAGCCTTTGCTCTACCGAGCTACAAACCGAATGAATGAAACCAGATGGACGTGATACCCACAAGAGCGCGACTTGAACAGAAGGTTTGTTGTGGCTGACATGTACTCGGAATGCGGTCGACGCGTTAAATATAATGAAGAGAGACCCAGCAGCCTACAGAAGCATTAGAAGGCTGGCATCGGAAGTAGTTGATATTCACATTACTTGGTAAAAAATATTGTTCGTCAGCGGGGGCAATGTCACTACCTGGAAACGGGAACTGCGAAGTTAATCCAACTCCAACCACTGGAGTTCAAAGAAAACTGCGATAATGGCTTTCTTGCGGGATCATATTCGACAATGGTACCTTCCGGTTTGTCTGGGTGTTCTTGAATTCTGCTGCCAGAGCCGAGTCTAAGTTCAAGAAGACGACTTACTGAGACGGAGTTTATATCCTTTTTAGGCGAGCGCCCTTGCACTCCCACTATTCATGCAGTCGATCAACCGATTCCTGTATGGACCGACGCCGGAAGAAAAGGTACGAGCATGGCAAGGTAAACTACGTGCAGAGAGCCGACAACTGGACAGGGAGATGAGACAGGTCAGCATTATAGGTTCCAATACACATCTCCGAGACAGTTCATCCAAGATCGGTATCACAGCTTGACGCGGCCACTTTCAAGGCACGACAGACGGTAAAGCAGCTCGCATCCAAGGGAGATGTCAAGTCTGCGCGAATACTTGCCAGGGAGGTCGTAAGAAGCAATAAGCAGAAAGACCGATTATCGGTCAGTAAGGCGCGCTTGGGTTCGATCGGGACACAATTGACGCAGCAGCTCGGTGAGCGGCGTGTGCATGAATTCAAAAGTCTGAATACTGATCGGAAACGTTTCTCAGCAATGTTGAAAGTCACTGGCTCGCTGCAGAAATCAGTCGAGATCATGAAGCTCTCGAACTCGCTTGTCAAGCTTCCACAAATTAGTCGGGCCATGCGAGAGATGAGCATGGAAATGACAAAGGCATGCTATTTCCTATACCAAAACTACAAGTGTTTATTCGACTGCCTAGGCGGGCATAATGGAGGAGATGCTCGAGGACACGCTGGAGATAGAGGAAGATGAAGAGCTAGAAGAGGAAGCTGACGCAGAAGTAGACAAGGTGCTGTTCGAGCTTACTAACGGCAAGCTCGGACAAGCGGGCACTGTTGGAGAGGAGTTGCCGGTAAGTCCAGTGATGCTTTCTGACGGGCTGCTTGTTGACACGAATTCGAGCCTACACAAGACCGGCTTGAGGAGGAGGAAATGGAGAAGACGATGGAACAGTACCGGCAACAGCTGGATGGGTTGTTGAGCGGCTGATTATCTTTGTACATACCCTACGTCGCGAACTGAGAGGATTGGTAGCGATATATCATGGATCCTTTCGAGCGTTGATTCGTCCATCACTCCCACTGTCGAGGTCGGGCAGTGATAGGCAGTGCCTTCCTAAACTGGGCAATATATCTCGAGGGAGATCTCCCACGTGGGTCCCATCCGAGCGTACCCGTGTGCCCGCATTTTTGTTCGCAGCATTTTTTCTCTCCCTCACTTGCGAATGTTGGCCCATAGATCCCTCGCTGGTTTCGCGAGGAGGTGTGCATTGGTACAAGTTGACTTCCTTTTGGCACGAAACATGACCCGCTTACGTTGTTCTCAGTCCCATAGGCCCTACGCGTCTGCAGCGCCAACCAGTGCGTTCGCTGGACACAAGGGTAGTCATGTGAGCAACCCGCGCAATACTCTCGTGCATCCCATTCATTCTCGTCCAGGGCAAATATACAGTGACCTTGATCCCGGGTGATGGTCAGGATATTGGACACAACCACAGAGTGATGCATTGACGTCAAATCAGGTATTGGTCCAGAAATCAGTGAATCGATCAAAGCCATTTATTCTGCTGCCGACGTGGGTCTATATTACATGCGCTCTCACTGCGCTCAATGCGAGACCAGGTTCCCATTGAATGGGAGGAAGTCAGTGTCACACCGGTATTAAAAGGCGGCAAAACCGTTATTCCCGACACAGCAATTAATTCCGTCAGGAAGAACACGGTCGCTTTGAAAGGTGTGTCCATTAGAAGTATCTGCATTCTCAGAGACTAAAATTGTTCAAGGTCCCCTGGCAACACCGAGTAAGCCAACTTTGCTGGTGTTTCACAACATAAGTTTACCCTCGATATCAAGTTGGCAAGGGTCACGTTTCCCTAAACTTGACACTCCGCAGGACATTCAATCTTTTTGCCAATGTTCGTCCATGTGTTTCAATCAAGGGCTTCAAGACACCTTACGATGATGTGAACACTGTTCTCATCCGTGAAAACACGGAGGGCGAATACTCGGGTATTGAACATGAGGTGTGTGATTTGGTAATCGAGAGCTCTTTTCTCTTACATGGAAACTCTAGATCGTCGATGGTGTTGTTCAATCCATCAAACTCATCACCTACGATGCATCGGAACGTGTGGCTAGATATGCATTCCACTACGCGCAAGCCAGCGGGAGGAAGAGGGTGACTGCAGTACACAAGGCTAACATCATGTAAGCTAAAACGTGAGTGTGCTGAACTGCGCATTAACTTTGGCAGGAAAATGTCGGATGGTATGTTCTTGTCGGCTTGCCGCCATGTGTCAAAGGACTTCCCGGATATTTCGTATGACGAGGATTTGCTGGACCGAGTCTGCCTGCAGGTATGCTGCGTCAATGGCAGACAGGTGACAGTCAAAGTGATATATCTGACAGATCGTACAAAATCCCGGGCCATATTCTAACCGGGTCATGGTAATGCCTAATCTTTATGGTGACATTCTGTCGGATATGTGTGCAGGGTTGATCGGTGGTCTCGGTCTCACCCCATCTGGCAACATTGGACGAGTAAGCATGTTTGAATTTGGAAGCATTATCGTGTGCTAAGCCTCCCAAGGATGCGTCCATTTTTGAGGCAGTGCATGGCTCCGCCCCCGACATTGCAGGCATGAGTCATGCTTGTGAGACTCTGAATGTCTACTGAAGATATCGATATCTGCAGGGAAAGGATTAGCTAACCCAACGGCGCTGTTGTTGTCTTCTTTGATGATGCTGAGGTACGTTTGCATGTGTTTTGGTGTGGGCCTGGTCGATCCGACCTGCCTCGTTTCAGACATATGAACTTGAGTGAGCATGCGGCGAAGATCGAGAAGGCAACCCTCGACGTGAGTACGATTGTCGCCCGCTACCTTGTGATGCTGATGTCGATTCTCAGACGATCGCACAAGGAAAGACGATTACTGGGGATCTCGGCGGAAGGGCGACCACGAAGGAGTACACTACCGCGATCATCGATAAACTTAGCGGTGCATGAAGATTTGGTAGATTAGGCTGTGCATGTACCAAGATGTAGCACGGACCGATCTAGAGCGTCAGCTGCGCTCGACTAACCGATGCTGAACGTGGGAAATTTTCAACCAGGAAAACGGAAGGGAATGCTGTCCGCGCAGTTCTTCGCGACGACAACTAGTAAAATCTCATCCACGCCTGCACGCGGCATTCACCTCCATATTCCCCTCACACGCCCTACAGGGCAAGCCTTTCAGCATACAACTACTTTCCTACTACCAGGTAGCTCTTTTTTTCCTCTTCTTTTTTCGTCGCTCATCCAGCCTTCTCAGACACTCGTAAAACTTTCATATAACGCCGGTTTTCTGTAACGCTACGAACGAAATGACAGACGAATCATCAGTCAATCAAGCCAAGAAGGACGACTCCAAAAAGTCGCCTTCTGCCACCAGTCTCCCCCGCGGATCCAGGAGGACTCCCTCGAACGCCAGGCCCTCCTCCGCTGCCGGGAGTGTCCCAGGAGCCCCACGTCCCTCTTCTAGGTCCGGGAACAAGAAGTCTCCTACTCCTGCTCCAGGCGGTACGGAATCCGGCTCTGAGTCCAGCAGGAAACCCACAGAAGCCAGGAAGCCAGACTTGCCTCGTAACAAGAGCCAGAGCGGTAGTGGTCAACGAAATGGAAATCACCGCAATCGCCAGCCCTCGTCTTCGCAGGCGAATCGGAGCAGTGCTGCCAAGGATCGGACTTCGATGGGTCAATCTTCTTCTCCTGCACCCGCCTCTGCCTCGGAGTCTAGCGATGCGTTGTCTTCGCTCCAGCGTGTCATTGCTGACCTGAAGACTACTCCGAGCCAAATTTCTCTTCCCAATAATTCGCTCGCTGCTTCTATGCATGCCCCACAAGTACTAAGCTCTAATCTACCTGCAAATGCACCTCTTTTCCACCCTGGTGCTGCAGCCTTCTCTCCTTCTACATTATCAGATGCTGCTCGCCACCGCAAGGCTGCATCCCTTGGTGCATCCGCTCTTTCCGGAAATTTCAACTCGTTTTCACCTCACCTGGGTGCGATGCTCGAAGATGCTGAGGAGTTGCCGGGTGCGTCCTTTGAGGACGGTGAAATTTCTGATGGATTCTTCCCTGGTCACCAAGCCCGCTCTCAGTCCCAGAATTTCATGGCTCCCCGGTTTGCCGCCCTCGCCGCCCAGCAGGAACAGGAAGTTCTTGGACCTACTGGACGGCCCCAGCTTGCCCCAAATTATATGTTTGGTCGCCTCCGCACGAGCTCCAATGTGCCCATGGGTCCATTGAATGAAGAAGATGTTGGATTCCAGTTCCCGCAACAACACAGTCTGCCTTCTGAAGTTGTCCATGACCAGAACCACAGGAGGGCGGAGAATGACATCACTGGCATTATGGCCGAGCAGGTATGTATAATACCCTTCCGTCCTTGTTGTCTTGACTCGTTGTTCTAGATCGCTATTCAAAACCAGATAGAGGCACTTCAACAACAACAGCAAGCACTTTACCAACAACAATTAGCTTCTAACCAGGTTCTTTCTCTTCAAACACCCGGTCTTGCACCAAATAGGCATAGACGTGTCCAGAGTACCCTTCCTGTGGGGAACAACAACAACAACGCCCCTGGCTTCACTCCGATGGGCCAGTTTAACTCAATGGCCAACTTGGGCATCAATCCCGACTCACAGCCAGCTGGCTTACCCCGTGGCCATGGAAGGAGACACAGTGTCAATGTCGTCAACAAATCTAGTACTTCTCACAACAGCGTGGGTTCTGTCAGCTTCCCTTACAGTGGCCAGGATAACTTCGAGGATGGTTTCGCCTCACCCTTCGGGGGCCACTCTCGCACGGCGTCCCGAGTCGATTCTAGTTGGAGAATTAGTATGTATTGATTTCTGTGTAAACATATGTCACTAACCTATCCGATACAGATGGTGGCGTGATTCAGGGCAATAACGCGTTTGCTGCCGATCTTGCGCAAGCGCAGGCTCAGCTTCAAAGTTTGCAACAGTTTCGGGCCGCTGCCGGTGGTCACCATCATAAGATGCCTTCGTTTTCCTTCCCCAATATGTTGCCGAACATGATGGCGGCTAATTTGATGGGCTTAGGCATGGGGGGAGTGAGTTTGCTGCAGCAACAGCAACAGCAGCAGCAACAGTTTCAGTCGCAATTGCAACAGCAGTCCAATCAGCCCCAACGCAAGTCTCTGTTCGCTCCTTATCTCCCGCAAGCTTCTCTTCCGCCTCTCCTGGCCGCAGGAAAGTTGGTCGTAGGGATTCTCCGCGTCAACAAACGCAACAGGTCGGATGCATATGTTGCCACTGAGGTCCTGGACGCCGATATCTACATTTGTGGTTCCAAAGATCGCAACCGTGCCTTGGAAGGCGATATCGTCGCTGTTGAGCTCCTTGATGTTGATGAAGTGTGGGAGACAAAGAAAGAGAAGGAAGAAAAGAAGCGCAAGAAGGAAGAGAATTCTGCCTACGACTTGAAGACCAGCGCAGGTCGCAAGGATGACAAGAAGAAGGACGATGTTGAGGTTGAAGGCCAGGGGCTGATGTTATTTGAAGACGAAGAGTATGATGTGGCTTACACTATCCAACATTTTACTCATTCGTTGTCAGGGTCACAGACGAAGTCAAGCCACAGTTTGCAGGGCATGTGGTAGCGGTTGTTGAACGCATGCCTGGGCAGCTCTTCTCTGGAACACTAGGTCTTCTGCGTCCATCTTCAGCAGCTACCAAAGAGAAGCAGGAAGCTGAGCGCCGAGAGCGGGAAGGTGACCGCGGGGATGAACCACGGCGTGGACCGATTGAACGCCCTAAGATTGTCTGGTTTAAGCCGACGGACAAGCGTGTACCTCTGATTGCCATCCCTACTGAACAAGCACCCGCGGATTTTGTTCAAAATCCCGAGGTTTATGCCAACAGGTTGTTCGTTGCTTGTATCAAGCGTCATGTGCGTCCCCGAAGTATTGACCATTTTTTTACTGACTTCCTGCGATGTAGCCCATCTCTTCTCTTCATCCTTTCGGTACTCTGGCTGAGGAACTTGGCCCTATTGGAGATATCGAAGTTGAGACCAGCGCTTTGTTGAAGGATTGCAACTTTCCGACTGAAGAATTTTCTGAGAGTGTGCTCAAATGCCTGCCTCCCACTCCTTGGACGTACGTCGTTCGTCGTTCCTCCCCCTGAGTTTTATGTTTACACTATTCCCCAGTATTCCCGAGAGGGAGTATGAGATCCGCAGGGACCTGCGCCAAGAGCGGATTTTCTCTATTGACCCGAGCTCGGCTAAGGATTTGGATGATGCCTTATCCATCAAGATGAATGACGATGGCACTTATGAAGTTGGCGTTCACATCTCTGACGTATCCTACTTCGTGAAACCCAATACTGCGCTTGATCGTGATGCTCGTAAGCGAGCTACGAGTGTGTACCTCGTTCAGAGAGCAGTACCGATGTTGCCTCCTACCCTGAGCGAGGAAGCCTGCAGCCTTGTTCCCGGTACTGAACGCCTCGCCTTTTCAGCTATTTTTACAATGACCACGGATGGGAAGGTACTTAACAAGTGGTTTGGGAAGACGATTATCAAGTGAGTAGCACAGAGTCTATTTGTGCTAAAATACTGAAATGCCGAAAGATCTGCTGCGAAACTCTCCTATACTGACGCGCAGAAAGCAATTGATGGCCAATCATTAAACGAGCTCCCCCTCTCGTCAGAACACGATGTATCTGCGATCGAGGAGGATGTGAGGGCACTATACAGTATCGCCAGCAAACTCCGTGCCAGACGTTTCCAAGATGGTTGCTTGACTCTATCCTCTCCACGCTTCTCATTTACGTTGGACGAGAATGGCCTTCCTGCGGATTGCACACAAGACGATCGCGATGGTGCCAACGATCTGGTTGAAGAGGTATGCATTACCTAACTATGGTTTCACCGAAACTTAAGTTAGGGTCCAGTTCATGCTCTTGACCAACATTGCCGTTGCTCAGCGCATTGCCGTTCACCTCCCTGAGCAAGCACTCCTCCGCAGGCACGATGCGCCTATTGAAAGGCGTCTGGTACTTCCTTTTTGTTATCGTGTTCTCCGTGATGTTAACATTGCTTGGTAGAATGTCTTTTCCGAGCGTGCCAAGCGTCTGGCTGTGGAGGTAGACACGTCCTCCGCTGGAGGTATCATGGAATCCTTCGATGCGATTACCAATCCGACTGCCCGGATGGTGCTCGAACTACTGGTCGTTAAAGCCACCCAACCTGCCAAGTATTTCTGTGCGGGGATGTTGGACATCGCCAAATACGGTCATTACTCCCTTAACGTCCCTCTCTACACGCACTTTACTTCACCTATTCGCCGTTATGCTGACATCCTGGTGCATCGACAACTTGAAGCCGTTCTCCAAGGTGGAAGTCAGTAGGAAACTTCGTTTTTGTGATCGAGACTGATTTTCGTCTGCAGATGACCCGAAGTTTACCATGGATAGAGATGCTGTCGCGAAGATTGCTCAACAATGCAACATGTATGCCACCACCATCCTCCTTATTACTTTACTAAATGTCTATTAGCAAACGAGACTCCGCGAGATTAGCACAAGAACAGTCTATTCACCTCTTCCTATGTGTCTTCATTTCGGACTTGACCCACCGTTACGGACCGGTGGTCCGGCAAGCCAAGGTTGTCAATGTGCTGGATGCTGCTTTTGACGTTCTGGTCCCTGAATTTGGCATTGAAAAGAGAGTCCACGTGGACCAAATGCCAATCGATGTGAGTTTAGTAGTCTAGCGATCTTTCTAGCCACTAACTGGCCGTTTAGAACCATGTGTATGATGAACACTCCCATACCCTTCAGATTTATTGGTCTGGCAAGGATGTCATCACTTGGCTTGCAGAGAATAGTGATGACGAACACTTGAAGAAGGTTAAACAGAATGCCGAAGCTCATGCTACTAAGATGGAAGTGGCGTCTCGCTCCCTACACGACGAAACTGCTCTTTTCGACGAGGATGAAGCAGACGAAGACGAAATAGTACTTGGCAGAGATAGCGAGGTTGTTCAAGAGATGGAGACCTCCAAGCAACGTCTCCTTTCTGCTGCTAAGGTCGAGCCTGTGTTCGAAGGCTTGAAGACGACGCCAACCGGTCACAAGATCCAGGACATCAAAGAGCTGATGACTGTCCCGGTATGTAAGCGCACCTTCCTTGATGGCGCCGTTAACTTAGTCTACTAGGTGATTGTGACAGCCGACCTGACCAAGAGCCCCCCTGTCATCAAGGTATACAGTGTTAACCCCTACGCTGAACCGAGGAGCGAACAAAGAAGATAAATCACCTTACACTCGATCCTTTGGTCCCTGTTGCCTTTGAAGTGCATCTGTTGTATGATAATGTTGAAGTTCCACATGCTTTCCCTTCCTTTCCCTTCCCTCCTTGGTACTGACTCATGACTTGTTCATGTGCCGGTTCTGTACGGGTATGTCTATGAGAAGTTTACGCATCGTTCGTTTCCCTTGGGTCATATTCTCCCGATCAGTTTGCAACCCATGCTTCTGTCCTTGCCTATGTTTTCATGTTAGTGTTATTTGCAACAGAAGATTTTCTAACAGTGTGAATGTCTTATTCTAGCCAAGAAGGCAGTGTAAGTTATTACAAGACTGTCGTTTGTAGAGTACATGATAGTTGCAGAAAGGCATGGCAATAGTTTACAACCTAGATCCAACCAGGAGGGGGTGATCCCAGCTGGTATTTGATACCCCTCCTCTGCTTGCCCCGTTCCCGAGTAGACCCATTCTTGTTTTCAAACGACAAACCCGAGGTGCATTCCCGCGTCGAAGATTTGGTGGTATGATGACTGAGACTAATACTATTACTCTTCCATACCGGAAGCGCAGACGGCGTCGATCCTTTGTGAGACGGGTACGTCTCGACGACCGTCCGGACCGAATGCACGGACCCCGTCTTGCCACGAGGCGTATCACCAACAGAAGTCGGGAGTACGGCGCGTTGAGACCGATGGATTTCGTGACAGCAGAGCATTTCGAGATCGACGAGGCCCAGATAGCTGGCTTCCTCGCGAAGCTCGTGCAGGGACTCGAGACGCGACTCGAACGGCGACGGGCCAAGTCGTACCGCCCGCGGTAACGTTTCTGGGTGTTCTGGCGTACTCGGAGCAGATCGAAGGTACGCCAGGACGTGCGTGTAACTAGGCAAAAGGGGAGAGAAGGGTTAGATAGCGTACAAGAGGCATATCGCGTGGGTGACTTACGGAGCACTTGGTCTATCGAGGAAAACGTGGATACCGGAAGGCTGAGCAAGGCAACCAGAGGAAGTAAGGTAATCGCGAAAGAATGCGCTGATGCTGTTTTGATCTGAGGATACGCCACTAGAACTTGAATATACAGATGCTGTCTCGCCGGTAGGCAATTGCAACAACGATGAGACATAGTGAGAGAGGTGAGAAGGCCGGGATATCAAAGAGCGTAGTGTAGTCCGGTAGGTAGTGGTACATGTCTCCAAAGTGACCATGATCTTTGAAGGGTTGACGGCACCCTCTGGAATGGGTGAAAGCAAGATAGCCTCAAATGGCGGTGGAGACAAAGTCAAGTTAGTGTCAGCTGGGGGGCCAGCAGTTGAACGAGAAGAAGTGCGGGAGTGCTCTTGAAAAGTAGGCTGTGAAGGGGAGACGCGAGCTGGAGAAGATGGGGAACTTGGTGGGCGGGGAGGTGGAACATGGTCCGGCAAAGAAATATTTGCAAGAGCGCTAGATAGCTTGTCTCCATCCGTGTCGGGGATACCAGGCAGTGGCGGGAGAGGAGGACTTGGCGCTGGGATTGATAAAACTGGCAGAGCTTCATTTTTCTCTGCCTCGTGCATGGAGGGATCTTGCTTCGGCCTGGCCACGTCAAGCACTTGGGCAAACGTGCCGTTGGTCGAGCCGAACAATGCCTCCTGAGGCGTGCGCACGACTGTCGCGCCAGAGCCAAGTTGTCCAGCGCGGTGAGAGCCGAATTGATCTAGAGAGCTACGAAATTTTGGTTCACTTATTCGAGTGGGTTTCTGGGCAGGATATGGAGCAGAGTGAGTGGAGGTGGAAGAAGAACTGCGATGCAGCCATGTAATTGGCTTTGAAAAGGAGTGTTTGGTATGACCGCGCGGTGGCGTCGTGGGTGGAGAAGCAAGAAGTTCTGGTGTTGAGAAACAAGGAGCCAGCTCCGAGTTCATAGGATAGGAAGCATGGGTGCGAGGTGGGTGTTGGACACGGCTTGAGAGGATCATGGTGGAAGGGTGGAAAGAAATTTCTGGGCCGACTGAAAGCCGGGAGAGCTGATAATGGGGGAGACAAAGAAGCAACGCATTTGTGGAAACTCGCGCGTACCGGCAGACAATAACGCCTAGATTGACAGCAGTTCCTGATTCGGACGACAATGAAACACAGTCACCATCATGAACCCGGACGCTGAACGACACCCAGCAACCATTCAATACCGATTGAACCTACCGCACGCGTTGCACCCAATATCCCCTGCTCTCTCTGCACTCCATACCTCGCGAGCCACGGCGCTTCACCCAGAAATCTCAGCCGTCTTACATCCCACTCACTGCCCGAAATGTGGCACGTTCCACTTTTCCGGTGGCCATTCGTCATATCTCGTCGGTTTGCCTGCGAAGAAAAAGCGGAAACACGCCATATCCCCGCATGCGAAAGTACTCCGGAGAAGATGTCGTTCGTGCGGCTTCTCGATTGACGTCCTCGACCATGCGCCCGTACAGTTGCTAGGTGACTCGCCGGAAATAAAATCTGTGCCAAGCACTTCAAAGACCGGTCAGGAGGACTCTCGTGACATTTCTCTTCCCACTGCCGGAAGAGCCCCGACGACCGGGTGCACGCCCACTCCACCCTTGCCACGCCAGTCAAAGACGACGACAGGCTTAAAAGGCATGATTCTCCACGATAGACAGAGGGAGGATGCTGGAACATCCCACAAGAAACGAAAAGAGGGTCACGAAGGGCTAGCGGCCTTCTTGAAAGAACTCTAAGATTGCTGTATGCCTTTTAAATTACATGTTTTCTCCCTCGGCTCAGCTCATGACGTTTGCAGCCACGCCACAAAGTCTTGCAGGCTCTTCGTCTTTTCTTCAGATTCGTGGAAAACAGGATCATATCTCGGAGCATTGTTCTGCAACACACGCATCGTAACCAAATACAGAGCTTATCTTGCAGGAACCACGAGCGACGTCGGACCAGATCTGAACTCACTCTGGCCATACTTGGGCTCATTTTACTGAGGTCAAATAAAATCGTCGGGCCCGCTGCGGATTTCCACCCAAGGAACGACAAATGAATTACGCACGGGAACTGCAATACCCGGCGGAATATATCAAAAGTAAGCCGCGAACCCGCGCTGGGCTACGATCAATGAACGCCGGGCAGCTTACAGTTCGGAACCATGGAGATAGAAGGCTGAAGCGCCACTCCATATGCACAATTCTAG